>JANHFP010004576.1:26457-37812 GCA_032468135.1 Calamaria suluensis
GTGCTTACTTCTCTGCGGAATTAGCTGTTCTTATTCATGTTATTCCAGCAAGCAATCTCAGACCCATTTAATCACCAGTTTGGCAACCTTGTTCAACATAACCAAGTCCCTACAAAGCCACTGAAAATTATTTTAGGTTTCTAATGGTTAAAGACTCTTGGATCCATTCTTAACTTCACCCCAGTACTGTAATCTGAAGTTTCTCAACTTCTCTCCATCTTTATGGGCACCCCAGTTAATATGAGCCCATTAGTGTGAGCAAGCTCTCATCAAAGGCTCCCCCCCATTAAATAATTCTGTGAGACATCTTTTGACACCTTGTGAAATAGAAGAGAGGGAAATAATGAGAAAGAGAAGACTTAATCAGGAAAGCTGATTTTTGTCGGTGCCCATATGTGTGCAATTTCATTTGTTAGAAAAAGAGATTTTCTTTTTTAATGATATTTTATGTAGGGAAGGTCTTATTGAAGAATTTCAGACTCCTGTTAGTCTGTCATTCATTGACTGTCAGGTAAGGGCCTTCATGGCATCATTTTTCCTGATTGGCAGCTGTTGGGTGTTCACCCTCATTTCATTTTTCTTTAAGAAAATTGCTCTCTTTCAGTTTATTATCTCTCCACTATCTCTGTGTCATAGCCTTTAAGCAATCTGGCAGGCTCTGACAGAAGGAAGTCGAGAAAATGGGTACCCATCAAGTGCGGCATCTTCATTCTAAAGCTTTCGGCTGCTTCAGCTGGAGAGCTACTTGCTTAAGGGGTTCTGTCACAGAGTTTGTCCACCGTGAACTAATCGAAACTTGATTAGATCAAAGACATCTCTCCCCACAATTGCAGGTGAACTTAGGCCTTGGGCTTTGTTCAAAGTCAGCTTCTGCTGAGCTGTGCCTCTCTTTTATTGCTAAGCCTGTTTAATTTGATAATATATATTGCATATTGATTATCCCACCGTGCAGAGGAATTCAGTTTTAGCATGCTGTTCTTTTTAAAACAGTGCTTTTTTAACAAAGCACTAGTACTTCCTTTAATAGCTGCTTATGACTTTTTAGTTGCATTAAGAGTAGGTATCCGCATCTATTGTAATAAAGAATACATTAAAAATTCATTCCTGCTCACCGCCTGCTATAGATGTCCTCTCCATAAAGGAATGTCTGTCAGAAATGATAGTAACATTAAAGTGACAATACATACATGATTCCTAAATCTCACTTCTTTCTCATCTACTTCCCACCCTCCCATAAAAAGTATTGTTAATTCCTTAAAATAGTTGAAGCAAAAATATTGTCAACCTTCTTCAGAATAATGCTGGACCAGGGGTGAAATCCAGCAGTCTCTGACAGGTTCTGGGAAACCGGTAGCAGAAATTTTGAGTAGTTTGGGGAACCAGCAAATACCACCATCCAGGCCGCAATATCCTTCCCCCAGGAGTGGGGAGGGAATGGGAATTTTGAAGTATCCTTCCCCTGCCATGCCCACCAAGCCACACTCACAGAACCAGTAGTAAAAAAAAATGGATTTCACCACTGTGTTGGACATGTTAGACTCTGAACACAACAGCTTTGTACTCACTGTCCATCATTTTGTTTCTGATTGAGAAACAATGTATAATTCAACACTTGTATTTTAACTTTGTGTCCCCTTTTTATTCCAGATTGATTAGTGATAGTACTGTAATTCTAGAATAATCTAGGTTTAGCATTGTCATTAAAGACATTCTTTTAGCCCATCCTTTATTTGCTACAAATGCAGTAAGGTTAATTATTAACATAAGGAATTAGAAATGAAAGCTGGCAATCCTGATTGTTTCCCCATTTATATCACCAAATTTAAAAGTACCCTTCAGTGAGTTTAAATTATTTACCAGATAAAAGAAACCTGTAGAAAACCATACATCAGAAGCCCCCAATCTTTGGGGCATCAGGGACCAGTTCCATGAACACAGGTTTTTCCCAAGGGGAACAACTCCCCTCCCCTTCCTAAGGGGAGTGATTTTGCATGCTGCCTGCATCCGATGGATAGGGCTTCACTTATTTGTGTGGCTGAGTTTCTGGCATGTGTCAGTCCACAAATCAAGGGTTGAGGACCCCTGTCATACATAAGCAAAGTAGGAAATAGCATACTGCAGTAATGTGTCTTTCATACATATAATAGCATTAACCTATAGCATGAAAATGTAATAGTATTAATATTTTGATGAGCAGTCTAATGGGCTCTCAATAAATCTAATGTGTGTCAATGAGAAAAGTCTATGAATTAGTGAGCTTGCATTCATTCCATTGTTGTTTGATTTTAATAGAGCGGTGAAACTATATAATTTCCATACTGAAATATATATATATATATTTCCAGCAGTAAGAGTTGCAGAGAAAATCCAGGCAGTTCAGAGACTGGGTGAAAGCATATCAGATAAGGATTTAAGAGATTATAAGTACTCATTTCTTCCTTAAATGCTTACCTCTTAAGTACTGGGCCTCTGTCTCTTTTTCCTTCTTTTACCTTTAATGGTCTACTTGCAATAAAATCATTTTTTATAGAAGTAATTGTTTAAACATAATATTACACCCTAAAGGTATTTTATGTGATTTTCCCCCTTAACATCAAAGCAGTGAAATAAGTAGTTTAAGGGTAGAAGTGCCCAAATGTCTTTTGAAGCCTGCCTAATTACCTAGTTCATTTCATTTTCATAGTTTTGTTCATATCAGAAGTATAGCAAGGTGCTTCTCTGAGATTTAAAGTTTGGTGTAGCAGAAAATATTCAAAAGCTAGCTTGAAGACACTCCTAAGACTCATTGCCTTTCACCCCATTAAGCAACTGATAAAAAGTAAAAGCCTGAAAGCTACCAAATGGATGTATTTCATTCTGTTGTTTTTTATCAGAAGTATAGGGGGGCGTGATTGGTGGGGCAGGCAGGTAGGAAGGAAAAAAATGAGGAAGAAATATCATGTAATATAATAATAATATATGTGGTAGAAATAAAAATAGTTTGTGTGCATGCACGTGTGTGTGTGTGTGTGTGTGCGTGCATGAATGTATATGTGTATGTTGTTTGCATATAGTTATGCTGTCAGATGTTGGTTGTCTTTAATTAGTCCTTCTTTGCACTTAAATTTTCCCTGATCAGTTATTGGCATCACCAACCCCTCCAGAAGGGATAAACGCAAGCAGGAACATTGATGGAATTGCTCTTCTTTTTGAAATACATAGCAACATGGCTAGAGAAGACATCCCTTGATTTAGCTGCTTTGTGATCACTATTTGCAGTACTCTGAAGCAGCACCATTTTGTGGATACTCATATTCTAACTGGGGGATTTCATCCATCCATCCATCCATTCCACCTTAACTAATGGAAAACGTCTTGGAGGCCAGTCTCTGTCCAAAGCACATATCTAATTTCTATGCTCATTACACAATAGGCTCTTTTTTCCTTTCCTTTTCAGAGGAATTTGAAGCCCCATGCGATTATGTGTATGATACCAGCAGTGTCCAATATGCAGTCCTTAATCAGCTTGAATAGGTGAAACACAGCACAGAGAAGTAGGGGGGAAATGGGCCATATGGAAAAAATAAGACCATGGGTTTCAAATGTTCTGTGTACTGGAGATAAAAGTGAAATGAGGACCTCTGAAGTTTGCTGAGTGACTTTAAAATAAAATCAGATCCGTACTGAAAGAACTGGTAGAAAACTCTACAAAAGATTTATCCCAATCAAAAGGATTTTTTCTTCTTCCATCCACTGCTATCTAGATTTGCAGCATTCCGAAATGCTTAGCACACTTTATCTCCTGCCAGGAGGAATGGCAGGCAGATTCTAGTAATCCATCAATTGCTTGTGGGTGACAAGCATAACTGGCAAAATTGCAATGCATGAAACTAACAAAGCCCATTCGTTTGACTGGAACAAGCATCCAGTAACTAATTTATCTTTGATATCTTTGGGTATCTAATTTATCTTTGGGTATCTGATTAGTATGCATGATTAGTATTCCCTGGGGTTGCTTGGTGCCCTCCTTTCAGGTGTTATCCATGTTTATATTTCTCTACTCCTGTAATTTTAAAGCTTTCTGAGTATGATTAATCAAGTACTGCCATAAACAATTTGTGTTTTTTTTAGTATCACTCTGTCTGTGTGTTTTGCCAATAAACTTTATATCATAGGAATTTGCTCATCGAATCAGTATCATCTGTTGCTTTTGCCTGCATTGCCCAGAAATGTTCAACGTGTTTAACTATAGACCTCTGGTATTATGCTTAAATAGCCACTGATAAATAAATGCTAGACAGATTTTTAATAGTTATAGGTTACATTTTAAAAAAGAAACAATATTTGGTTTGGTGAAGAAATACACATACATAAAGAATACAGAAGAGACAATTCAGAAAGTTTGCTGGCATCTAAGTACTAAATTTAATGTCATAATAAAAAAGGCATTTTACAAGCAAATAAATGCAAGCAAATCTACTGCATCCTTTGCAGTTTGACAATCGTTTTACCAAGTGGTGTTTGCTCACCAAAAAAAGAGAGATTGCCTATAAAAATAGTACATAAGCGATAAAAGTTAGTTGATATTTGTAATGGGCTTGAGAAAAACCATGAGAGACATGAGAAAGAGCCACAACCTAGGCAAAGTCTCATAAGGTAAATCTGAGTCAAAGCAGGAATGTTGTTAGACAAAGTGTCTTAAAATTGAGCCTCACTAGTTCTCTGAGATGTAAAGGTGGCAGGAGGGGCTTTCAGACTTGCAAAATGCTGTTACTGCAACCTTACATTAAAAGCAGTATATTAGTAGTTTAGTTTTGGTTTCCTGCTCTGGAATCTATCTTGAAGGGTCAACAATGATAGAGCCATAATATTGACATGGCAACTGACAATCGTTTGTGTAAATGTTACAGGTTGTTCCTGAAATTCTGGGCATCTTGCTTCATTTTGTTTTGGTTATAAATTTTCATTTGATTTATATAATAAAAAGGAAAAAGGTATAGGGTCATTTTAAATTTTTGTACAGCTGTGAAAATTCAGGGTTATGTTTTCAAATAGATCAAAACACAGTAAATATTCAAATATATATAATACCAATTTTTTCTTTCTTCTCTCAAGGTTCTAACGGATCTAACATATATTGTAGAAAAGTATCATAATATCTTATATGTTTCTTTACGCAGTTTCAACTTTTCATTTATTCTCTTGCATCAATTTGTCAGGCATAGATATCTTACATTATCTCTTTTCTTTTGATCTTAGCCTCCTGGGCGACAATCCTCCCCTTACTGCACCCGGGGGGGGCGTCCTCCGCCTGTCATCTATCTCCCATGTTCTCAGTGTCTATTCTCAGTGTCTATTACCCCTATAGCTCCTTGTTCTTCTTCTTCCAGGAGGGCTTTATGCTCTTTTAAGAAGGCCTTTGCCTCCAATGTTGTATTTATTCTTGTCTTGTTTCCCTCCCAGAAAATTAACAGTCCTTCTGGCATCAACCATCTAAACATGATTCCTTTAAGATACAATTTATTTGATTAAAAATATTTACATCTTATATCACATATCTTTTAAGGAATCTGTTTAAGAATTGTTATATCTTTGCCTTTGTATTTCAACTCCCCCCTCCCCCCCGTTTGAACTCCCAGCACCTTATCTCTAGTGGCTCGCCTTAAAAATTTCACATGGATTTCTCTGGGGACATTGTGAATTTTTGCATAGTTTGAGTTAACCCTATAAACCTGATCAATGTCCCACCAAACCTGATCTTTCTGTCTCCCAATAAATTCTGCCAAGATTGTACTTATAATATTTTAAGGTCTTCTCCCACTTCTTCTATTATATTTTGAAATCTAAGGAAGAAAGACGTGCATTCCAACTCCATATTTAAAACCAAAGTCTAAAATCCTTGTTTCTCCTTTTGAATTTCCCGTACCCCCCCCTTTTCAGCTCCTTCATCCTCCTTGCATCGTTTAGACCTTGTACAGTCTATTAATTATGGGGTATATTTCAAACCTGATGTAGGACATTTGCTTTATGCAAATATGGTAAATAATATTTAATAATCCAGTTCCTGCATACAAATATTGACAAGTTTCTAACTGTAGCCAGAACTGTGACCATTTTCATCCAGATATACTCATAGCCCTTTATAATTATTTTCAATAGGCCCCTGCATAAATATGTACAATTCAGGGATGGCAGCATTAATAGCGATAGCACTTAGACTTATATACTGCTTCACTGTGCTTTACAGCACTCTCTAAGCCATTTACAGAGTGAGTATATTGCTCCCAACAATCTGGCTCCTCTTTTTACTGACCTTGGGAGAATGAAAGGCTGAATTAACATTGAGCTGGTGAGAATCGAACTGCTGGCAATCAGCAGAATTAGCCTGCAATACGGCATTCTACTGTGCCACCATTGCTCTATTTTTTAACTTCAACTCTCTTCATTCCATCATCATCATCATCACCACCACAATCATCATCATTAGTTAGATTTGTTTGCTACCCATCTTATTGCAAAGCATATCTGGGCAGCTTTCAACCTTAAGGTAAAAAATGACGGTACAAAAATTTATCTCAAAATTTTTAAAACTGTCAAGGGAAATGGACATCTTACTCAATAAAACACTGATTCTCTTGGATACTATGGTATTAAGCAAATAAAGGCATCTTCTGTGTATAGCTAACATTACCTATAATTGTATTTTGATATTTGTCCCAACTTGTAGCTTATTTAGGTGTGCTCTCCCTATCATTGGCAAGTTATATCACGGTATAGTATTAAACATTAAAGTTGGATTTTAAACCCTATGTGCCACTTCGTTTTGGTATGGAAACATTGTCTCTTTCTAGTTATATGATGTATCAGCTTTAGATGCAAGTATTATCACATTTTTATAGCTTTTTATTTTGGTTTTCTTTTTTCACTTTAATGGCACTGATTACTTTCCTGTCTTTGAGCGGCAAATCAGTTGATAGCCCTATTTATAGATTCCAGGCTCACAGCCAGTTACCTTGCAAACTCTTTGAAGCACATCATCTTGAATATTTGTTCTGCCAGAGTCGCTAAACTGCCCATTGCCCATATGCAAGCTCATGCATAGAGCTGGTCTGCTGCTGGACGTTCATCTCAAACCTAATTGGGATACATTGTGCAACAAGTGTCCAGTCACTTTGGGAAGGTAAATAAGAGAGAGAAGCATGGTGGTACATTTTATTTTCCATACATTCAAAATATATAATCATAGATACTCTCTCTACTACCCAGTTGATACTTATATGTTCAACAGCCATCTCCAGATTCATAACATTTAGACAACCCAATTGCTAGTAGCTCATTTTGTTTCTTTTACAAGTTGTAATTTATTTGTGAAATGATATGGACAAACGTTAGGATGAAAAAGAAGATTTTACTGATCTCTAGAAACTGTTTTGTACTAAACCTGTGGAAGTTTCTTCACCTTAACCACCTTCTTCTTCTGGGTGTTTTGTTGCCACAGGCAGATAACATATAGTCTGAAGTGGGAGCAGAAGATAATTGGTTAATTAGAATGCTGTGAGAGATTAGAAGATAATTGGATCCATTCTAAATTAACACATTTTAAAATCTTTGAAACTAATTCATGTCTAACTTATTGCACTGATTCTAGTAGGACTGAGTAGCCAGAACATAGAATCACGGTTGGGAACAGCTAGTTGGTTTGTTGAGCTTAATGCAGGAGTGTAAATTAAAGTATCTATAACTGTATAGTCTCTGCTTCAACACACCTAGGTGAAGTCAATTTTACCATGTCTCTGTGTAATTAGTTCCATTGTCAAACTGCTGTGACATTAAATTGGACTTTGTCTTCTCTGTATCTACATCCATTATTCTTCACTCTAGAACATTCTTAATTTTCTTAAGGAGTCATTTCACATATTTGAAGATATGTAGCTGCCATATGTAGCTGCTCATGTGTTTCTTGATCTCTCTTCCTAGGACTTGGTTTCTACTCCCCTAATTATGCTCTTGGCTTTTTTCTGAATCTGTTCCATGGATTTCTAAAGTGAGATCCCCAGAACTGGCCACTCTACTCAAAAGGGTTGTTAACAAAATAAATAAAACAATTCTAATGATTTGGCAACTTATTACTGATGATGTATTCTATTCATATTTTTTTTGCTATGCCACTTTGTAGATCCATATCTATTTATGTCATCACTCATGCCCTAGTTATCTCCAGATTGGACTTCTGCTTTGTGCTCTTGTCTCTATGAGCTTACAGAAAAAGGTCCATCCCAAATTATAAGCATTTTTTGATATGGAGCATTTGCAGCATGGGCCCTTTGCAGCCAATCCCCAGGCACAAAATCACAACAACTTGTTTCAGGAGGCTGGTTGCAAATGTCTCATGCTAAAAATGCTCCATATGAAAATTCAGCTTGGATTTCGATATTTACCTTTTTCATCCAGCTCCCAGAGTCAAGAGGGCATCATCTCAGCAGACCGCAACAGCTTGCAACCTTCCCTTCTGGCTTCCACATTGAGTTTCTGGGGAAGCTGGCAGGAAAGATTACAAATGGTGATCACATAATTGTGGGGTGTTTGTTCTAAGTGCAAACAGTTGCCAAGTTCCCAGATTGCAATCCTGTGACTGCAAGGAAATCCAACGGCAGGACTTTGGCCACAGGTTGTAAGACCCTTTATTCTGTGTCATGGTAATTTTGAATGGTTGATGAGCAAATGGTCAGTAAGCAAGGAGTACCTATAGTTGCACATCTGAAAATGTCTCAGTTGGAACCTTACCAAATATTATCTGAAGTAAATAAATTCATCTATTGTTTTTGATTTTTCATGATGTATCTGCAATTTGTAATTATCCACTCCATTTTTCTTAGTTCCTTATTTTTCAGGTCCAGGCTCATTTTTGTATCAAACGGTCTAGCATTCCCTGAAAAATCAATTGTATTAGCAGGGCACATGAGTCAGGACAAGTTTTTGAATGATTTTTTGGAACAGTTTTATTAAGCAACTGTGACAGCAGAGGTAGAAAAAAATATTACTGCACAGAACTAAAGAACTAATTGATAAAGACTCATGGAGAAAGTGTCACTAGTATTAGTCTTGTTTTCACAGATTGGATTGGACATTATGGTACTCTTGCCAAGAACAACAAAAGAATATCAATATATTATTGTAGTTTGTGATTATAGAACTTGGACCTAGAAGCAGTTCTGTTGCATATGAGCACTTGGAAAAATGTCACAGATGAATTAGTGAACATTTTTTCTTGAATAGAGAGACTGTGTGAGATCCTCACAAATCAGCATGCAGAGTTTCAGTTTTAATTATTGAAATATTTATATGGAGATCTAGGGATCCCAGGAGAACAAACTAGTTCTTATTGATCTAAGATGAATGGTCTTGATTGTTTCTTGAAGTTTTGGATGTTGATTTTTTTTTGGGTATTTTGTTTTAGTTCATGTGCTGTTGTTTCTTGGTGGAGTTTGATTAGTTGAGCATTTGGTAGTTGGGAATAAATATTTTATTTGGTCTTTTTGATTTGTTGAGCTCATTCACCTGTAACTGCATTGCACTACGAATTCTCTATAACAAGGTAACATAGAAGAATCATTCTTGGGTCTGTTTGTGTGGCCGCCAGGCTCCAGATTATGAGAGGAGCAATGGATCATGGTGATGATAGGATGACAAGAGGAAGTTAATGGTGGTGGTGCCAGGCAGAGGCTGGAATAGAGGCAGAGGCTGGAATCCCAGGGGCTGTTGGAATCAACTCGGCATCAGATCCAGAAGGGCAGAGCTGGAGGATGAGCTGCTCTGCAACAGAAGAGACACAATGCTTAGACTGCCAAGAGATGATCAGGGCTGGGCTGAAAGTCTACAGTTTGAGACCAGTTACAACAAGGGAAAGACTGAAGAGACCAGAAATTGATTGAGAGTCTTCTGACTCTCAAAGTTGGTGAGTAACAATAATACAGCAACTGAAGTTTAGAGGGAAACTGTTATAGCAATCTGGGAGATAGGCATGATAAATCTTGATCTTATCTCCCGGTAATGGGGACAGGCAAATGTAATATGGAACAGGGATTCTGGAGATTGACCATCACATGAACAGTAGAAGGACTTTACACCCCACCCCCACCCCCGAAAGCCTGCTATTGAGGACATTTGAGGGGATCACATTAAATTGGGCCTTCATAAATGCAAGCCTATGTTTGAAGGAGTGGAGAGTGGAGAGATAAAGCAGAGGGTGAAATGAGGGGACAATGCCTAGCGCAAACGGTGAGCATGTTCCCAATCCGTGTGCCAGGTTTAGCTGTTTATTGATGTCTTCTAGCCATTGAAAAATCAGCGATTTGGCAGCATCTAAGTTTAGAAGAAGAACTTCAGAGGGAGAGATCCCAATCTTCAGAAGTTTTATATGGATATTGTGGGCGCAGGGACTATGGAAAGGGTCCCTCCATAGGCATTGGCCTAGGAAGTAATCTGGAATCTAGATTAGTAATCTAGTCCACAAGGACAACCAATAACCGATTGCACGTTTCCATAGAAAAGTGAGGATATGCCCAGTTCCAGATGAATTGTGGCATTGCTTACACAAGGGGCAACTCCCATGAGGTGGCGTAAGAATTGACTGTGGACAGATTCAAGAGGAGAGATGTTGGAATGGGCCCAGAGGGTGGTGCCGTAGGAGATAGTGCCTTATAGACTTTTAAGGCTGAGGGGATGTGACAGGCTCCCTCAGTATGAAAAAAGTGCAGGAGAGCATGGGTGGAAATCTTAGCCTTATTACAGAGGTATTTGACCTGCACAGGCCACTTGGTATTAGATTGAAAGAAGATACCAAGATATTGAAACCTGAAAACCTGTTCCACTGGGATGCTATCCAGGTTCCATTGGTAGATTTTCTTGCTTCTTGCAAAAAACATGATTTTAGACTTGGCATGATTTATACGCAATTGGTTAGCAGAGCAATAGGAAGAAATGATTTTTAAGGCTCTAAATAGGCCCACCCGGGAAAATGAGAGTATTGCGGCAGCATCAGCATAGAGTAGGAGCGGGCATCTGTAATCCACTAGTCTAGGGGCATGAATGGATCCGAAAGGGCACCAATATGCATCCCTGTCTGACCCCCTTATTGACAGGGATGGCGCTTCATTTTTGTTTCTTTCTACTTGAAAAAAAAAGTTTTATTGTGAAAATGTTTAGTACAGAAAAAAGAAATTTTTGAATTTGCATATATATAATATCACATCTTTTCAAATATCACTTAAGGTATAGTTTTTACTTTATAACAAGGTTAGGGTAAATGGGTTGTAAAATGTTTAAATCCGCAGTGTGAGAGTATGTTTCAATTCAAAAAGTTTATATATGAGTCTT
>JANHFP010004578.1:125921-136448 GCA_032468135.1 Calamaria suluensis
GGGCTTATATTACGAGCATCCTGGAACAAAATCATGCTATGACTTTATTTTCCAGTTGGGTCTTATTTTCGGGGGGGGGGGGAACGGTATGATTTAAGTTTGCATTTCTGAACTGTGTCTTTTCTCTCTCTCCCCTTTCCAGATTTACAGGCCACTTCCCAGAATCCTCTGCAATGCTGACTAGAGAATTCTGGGAGCTGAAGTCCACACATCTCTCAAGGCGCCCCTCCCCCCCAAGCCTATAAGACGGAGGGCAACTTCCTAACTTACATCCTACTTTGCAAGAACTGGAGACTTGGCCAAATTTAGCCAACTTTGCAATGCGCTTATTAGGAGCAAATGCAGAGAAGAGATGGCCAACAAATGTTTTCCAACACGCTTTTATTCCAGGTGAAACTTAAGATTTTAGGTCTGAAGAGCACTTGAGAATCAGTTAGGGGTGTGGCGTTTCTCCCAATAATAGTTTAAAACTGTGCAGATCACACCTTTACCTTTTTTTCTAAAGACTCTTGCCTCAACTTGTTTTGCAAATAGGCAATTTAGTTCGGGGTTATTTAAGAACAAGGCCTTCATCACTGAAGCCACCCTGGTGCCATGGGGGGGGGGGAGTACCGCTTACGGCAAGAAAAAACAAAATAAATTGAATTCAATTTTTAATTTAACGGGAAAGGGCGCTCGGCTTATGCCACTGAAGGGCGCTTTCTACCGTGGCAAAATAGTTAACTCCTTGCCTTGCAGCACTTTCAAATACTAAGTAGTTTAGTGCAGCCAACCAGCCTGCTTTTGAAAAAACTAATGAGGAATATTGAAGAAAGAGAGGAGGAAGATTTGCAAAGCTTGATGTGTACCATTTTATCTGAATTTATTGGTAGAGAAAGAGAATGTATGTACTGGGTCATTGATCAAACCTATAGAGTAAATTCTAACTATGCTAAAATACATAACGTTCCCCGAGAAATACACGTAATTTTTTTAAAATTGGAGACAAGAGATGCAATTCTCAGAGCGCAAAGGACCGGGGCGTTGAGATATAGGGACAAAGAGATTAACATTTTGAAGCAGATCCCAAGAAAGATACGACAAATATAATATACAAATGTAATATATGACAAAAATATTTTTTTCTATCTAACAAGTTGTATCTGAAAGGGATTATGTTCAGATGGTTGATGCCAGAGGGACTACTGGTCTTCTGGAAGGGTGGAAGAAAAAGAATTAATTCAGTGGGGGAGGCAGAGGCCTTTCTTAAGGTACACAAAAATCTCCTGGAAGAGGAACAACAAGGAGCAGTGGGGTGTGTGGAAGAAGCCGGAACCTCTTCGGGGGTGGAGGGAGGAGCAGTGCAGTGGAATTTAAGATCAAAAGATAAGAAATGAATATAGTTTAAAGAAATATGAAATATGTTAGATTTCTGGTGTACAGAAGTTAAGACGTGAACATCTATGCCTAGCATTAAAGACACCAACAAGCAGAAACCCAGGGCCTCAACAAGGCTCGTTCCACTTCCCTGAATCCTTTTTGAGCTCCTCATGAGACAGTGGTGAACTATACAAATGTCTAAATTTGGATGATAAATTAAAAAGGAAACAATTCCATTCGTTATGAAATAAGTAACAGTGAAAGGCATTATTTAGATACAACATTCAATAAATGGAATAAAAGTGATTCATATTTTTTCTCTGGCATATATTTTATGATCTCTTGCAATGATAAGCAATTATTAATTATTATTTTCTCCTAAAATAAATTTAGAATTCACATTTGATTAATATATATTAATGGTTCCCCCTTTTTTGTTCTTTTTTGTTTTGTTTTTGTAGTAATTTCTTTCCTATTTTTTTACTTTTCCATAAATCTTGTACAGAAAACTAATAATTTAATTTTAAAAAATGAGATTTGATCATCTTAGACTATATATCAGCAGGGTATTAACCAGTAAACTCTTGTATTGTCAAATGCAAATTATATGCAAAATACAGAAGGTAAAACAACTAGCATTTCATGCCACATTGGTTAGGGGTCAGGGAGACTTGTGACAGCTACTTTTTTTCTATCAAGCAAAAATCAAAGCCTATGGAAGGTTTGGACATGTAGTATGATTGAATGAAAATAGATTTTTAATGTACAAATAGCACAGTTACCAAAGACTTGGGAATAGTCTCAAAAAACAGGAGATACCTGCAGAATGCCTGGTGTAATTCTAAAGCCTGCTTTTCCTTACTTACTGCCTGATGCTTGGTTGCTGGAAGCTGCATTAACGATGTCACTTGCAGAGAGGGAAAGCGGCTGTGAGCCACAAGCACCAGGAAATCACCTTCCTTTGGTCGCTGGCAGACACCATTAGGCAATGACCCTTACTTCATATGCTCTCTAATACTCTCCACTCAGCAGAGTTCAGGTCAATCCACAGCATCAGGCAAAGCATAAACCTGGCTCTTTGGGGAGTGCCTGTAGCCTTCGATGTTGTTTTTTACCAGCTCTGGTTGGAGTCACTCAGTGCGGGAGTTTCATTAGCCCTGAGTCATGTCACAGTGCAATGATATATTTAAGCAATAATGAACAGCAAGCCAGCAGTGCCTGTGTTTAAAAAAATGTTGCAAAAAGGGGAAAGCAACGAAGAAGAACCCTCTGGAAATACAGAGCCAGCTTTCCATGAGCACCCCCCGCCTTCCAGCCACAGGCTCCAATTTAAGTGGGTGAAACTAAAAGTGGATTCCCTCGGCAATTGACACAAGAGACACATGTGGAAATTTAACACATACTCCAAATAATGGTAGAATGATTCATATTATCACATTCATTTATGATTACTTCCATAGGGTTGTTTATATATACATACATGTCCATCATGTGTTTTTCTTTCAAGGTAAGCAAAGGACACAGAAAGGAGGAAGAAATAATAAGCTACAGTAATTGAAGGCATGAGTTAAGAAAAAGGAGCTAAAACTAATTTACATCTACCCCTTTTGTTATGCTTTGCCATTACTTTCTATCCTTGCAAACCATCCTTGCTTCTTCCACATCCATACACTCATTTATACCTTGGCTTTTGTTCTTTAAATTTCTCACTTCTCATTCTAGAGATCTCACTATTACTCTTCCTCTCAACCCATTCACAATAGCTTTATATATTTTTTTATGTTCTCACCCTCATTATATGACCATATCACATCAATATATTCTGTCTTCTGAAAACAAGCCATCAAGGTGCATACATTCATATATTTACTCTAGCTTCTGCCACATTTTAAGGTGTCATTTTAATTTTACTACATAACCAATTTTTATTTTTAATAACTTGATTTTTAGATCCACACCTATTACTATATCATACAACCTATTTACATTCGTTGCAGATCATTCAGGTTCTTAGCCATCAATGTGGCTATCTATAAAAATACATGCACAGTATAACCAAAACATCTCTAATGTCATCACTAGGAATCCTTTGATACATTCATCCATAAATACATTAAAAAAAACCAAGAGAACATCACCCATTCTGGTCTCACTTCCTCTTGAGAGCCTAAGTATTTGTTAATCATTATTCTATTATTGTATGTTTTACATCCATCACATACTACCCTTAAGCAGCTATCATCAACCAGCCTTGAATTACATATTTTCATAAGCATTCCATAATTCAAGCTCTTTAATATATGCTTCTCTAATTCAACAATATTCATTTTTCTTACATTTATACATTTCTCAGTAACCTGTAAAATTCGATCTGCACATCACTGTCCAGCATAAAGATGTAGTGCATTTTCTAAATGTTGTTCATTGTCACTTCATTTTTTCAGTCAGAATTCTGCCACACATCCTCCATAACATCCTTACTCAAATAATGCCCCTACATTTTGTATTATTAATTAATTAATTGATCAAATCTATATGGTCTCACATCTCACAAATATTATTTGTGAGATGGGAGACCAGAAAGAGATGCTACTACCTCTTTTTTTGGATGGTGATGATATTCTTCCAATCCTCAGATAGAGTCTTCCCATATGTTCAAAAATTTGCAATGTTGATCTATATCCTTATATTAACATTTCTCCAATTAGACCATCTAGATTTGTAGTCTTATCATTGTCAACATTTTCCATAGCATTTATGACTTCCTTTTCATATCTCCATACAAATCTATAAATGATTCCTTCCAGCAACCTCTCATTTAAATTTCACTGCAAATATTTTCATCAATTTTGGTTTCAACCCCACCCATTCTGCTGCAGAGTCCTTCTTTGTCTGCCTTCATGTACTTACAAAATTATTTTTAATTTAATAATCACTTTGTGTTTTCTGTATCTTTCTGACTTCTCTACTACTTACATTCACTGAAGCCTGATATGCAATTATTACCAATTTAGGAATTGCTACTTTCATATGCCCCAATAAAACCTCTATGACCCCATTTCATATTTCTGATATAGATTTTAGCCCTCTCATGCCGATTTAAACCTACATCGTATCTTGTACACATTCATCAAAATCAAATTCCCTTTATTTATTATAGTTGGAAGGGAAATTCAGGTATTCCTAATCAAATTATATATTTTAATTAATAAGCAGAGCTGACACAACATCTACATGGCACAAAGTGAAATATAATGTATTTCTGCAAATTTTGAATACATACATACTATTCATGTGCAGTTGTTACAGATTCAAAATAAGAAAATAATGAAAATGGCAAGTGCAAAACTACATGTTTTAAATTAATATTTTGTAATAACGTCTTTCTCAGATACAATGGCTTCCAAGTGTTTCATGTAGACAACTAGCAGTCTTTCTAGTCTTGTCTTTAGTATCTCCCCCCTTCCTTACAGAACTCTTCTAGCTCACAAATATTTTTACATGCATTACATGTATATGGACTAATAAGTAGCATGTCATAGCATATATCAAATAATTGTTTGTTTAGAACTATTGTAGTTAGGTTAATGCAAAAATATTTTTCTATTGAAGTTTGATTTATAAAATAGGCTAAATTAGATGGTTTTAAGCTTCAGTTTCTCTCGGCATAAAAAAGCCCACTATCAATTTGCAAGCAATATGGTAACTGAATCAGGCTTTCTTTATTTTCTAGTTCCTACTTACACATTGGGCTAGCTTTCTTTCCAGTGTAATCCTTGAATTAGGAAAACATCTCCGTAGTATGGTACCGTGGCAACAAAGGGCCTAGCGTAACAGGTCTGATTATGTGGTATCCAAGAAATAGCTTTCTGGTTTTTTGATTTGATGCTTTGGTTCACAATGGATAGAGTTTGGACTTACAGGAATAATTTGATTTTCCAAAGTCCATTGATTGGAGCTAGAGTCTAGACGTAAATATAGTAGATTAAATCAGTGGACACAAGATTGCAGAGTTTGATGCTTCTGAACACGGGGCTCATATACATGCTATACTTTTCACAAATCTTCTCCAATTTTCTTTCAGGCTTTCTGATTTTAGCTGCCCCATTTAAGGGGAAAAAGGCTTTATGAGTCAATAATCCATGCTGAAATACCACAATCACCTGGAGACCTAAAAGAAGATCTTGATCTACCTTGTGCCAGGCTCTGCTCTAGGTCATGCCTTGAAGCACAAAATCAGGTATATTTTTTCCTTAGAGACAGGCTTATAATGATTATAAGAAAAAGGATACATAATTTTAGAACTCATGTGAGTTCCACATTGCTGGCAGAAAGCAGCCAAACTGAAGCATTCCATACACCTAGAACAGAAAATGAAAGTTGCCTGATTGAATCCCAATCACTTCCAAAGAATAGAAATTTTGTGCTATCACCACCCTATGCTAGTGTTAATTCTTGTGAGAGGGAATATTCACTACCAAGAATAGTGCTTTGCTCACACATTCAACTAGGAGCATTCCACCAATCGTAATGGAGCCTTCTCTTCCACCAAGACGGCAGGCTGACAGAGCACTTGGTGTGAGCCTCCAATTACATAGAATCCTGGCTTGTTATAGTTCCCGGAGGGCATAATTAGATGAACTCAGCCTTTGTATAATCAGCCAGCCACTCTGCCATAGGGCCTACCTATTCAAGCTACAGCTGAGTTCATAGGCAGCATCTACTTCCTTCAAATTTTCTTTTCCTGCTGTCAGCTGACTACAGCACACATTTCTTTCATCCCTATTTCCTCTTCAGTCCTTCAAAACTCCATCAATGTCAGTTGCCAAACCAAGTCTTTGCTCAAGACACATTATTTCTTCATTCCATATGTCCCCCCAGTCATATAAGTTACACCCGTTCCTGGGCCTGAGTTACCAAACTCAAAAAAATGCTATTGTACTATATTTAGTCTTTTCTGCCATTCTGTCAGGCCATTTTATTTTAAAATGTGTGTAGAAAGGTCTGAGGTATGGCTTTTTCATAAAGCAGGGGGGAAACCGTTCCTGGGAGAAAATATGTATTTCCCTCTCTCCCCCAAGTGAAAAATTGTAAGATGAATAAAAAAAAAACAGAAATCAGCTTAAGGAAAGAACCAAGTATAATGAGCAAAAGGTTTCTGATAAATTGCCCTAAAATATTCTAAGCATTGATATTCCTCTGTAATCCCTCTTTCCAATTTAGATATATTTCCTCTGCCCCATACATCTTTGAAATCAAGAGTGATACTGCAATGGGGAAAATACCTGGGATAGGACTTTGAAAAAGTAACACTGCTTGCAGTGTATTTTTCAGATTTTGAAAAGTTTTTTGAAGCATTCAAGAGCATGAACACAGCATATACATGTGGCTCATTAAAACAGCATTGCCATTTTCCAGGTATACAATTTTGCCACGCTCAGTCACATATGCTGTAAGAGATACAGGAGGAAAGACCCAAATCTTGCATTCCAAACCTGAGAGCACAAAAAGATGTAGGGCTATAAATTTACAAATGCAGCAACTAATTTAATCTCTATACTTGATCAGTTGGTAGGCACAGCTTGTCCAGTTCTGTTTATACTAAATATGGAACCAGCTTTTCAAGGTTTCAGATCTTTGTCCATCCCCCTTCCCAAGAAGTATTTACCTCGGCATGCAAAACATGCTCAAACAAGGTGCTGCCTTTTCTCTAATATAGTTCTCCCCCTTCTCTCACTCTTGTCAGCTAATAGCTTTTGGTGATGCAGTTTTGTTGGAGATGGACAGGTTCACTTACCAGTAATCTATAGTATTTTAATGTAGATTATATTCAATTAAGATGAACATGGATGAGCTGTCCTAAATACTGGTCATCCTCCAATATTCTCCTGAATATGCAGTCCATAATAATCACATGGACCCAGTTTATTTCACAATGTGCCAGACAAAGAATAATGAATGGAAACTGATCAAGGAGAGATTCAACCTAGAAATGAGAAATTTTCTGACAGTCAGAACAATCAACCAATGAACAGCTTGCCTTTGGACGTTGTGGGATCTTCACCATTGGAGGCTTTCAAGAAGAGACTGTGCTGCCATTTGTCAGAAATGGTGTAGGGTCTCCTACTAGGGTGGTGGGTTGGACTAGATGACCTACAAGGTCCCTTGCAACTCTGTTAATCTGTTAAGAACTTTTGGGAAGTTCTTCAATGGATGGCAAATCCATAGCAAAATATACTGTATTGTTTAGGGGTCTAGAGTGCATGGCAGTAGGAATGAGCCGAAAGACAACCAATTTCCTTTCCTAAAGGAACAGAGATTGTAGCATTTGATTTTATAAACTATGAGTTAGTTGGCATCAAGCATTAACCTTAAATAACTATACAAATGTACATTTAACCTCAGGAAATAATAATAAGCGATAAAGTGTATGTTTTTTCTGTTAAATTTCTTATACTATAACATATAAAAATAATTAAATATGGTGTGGAACGCAATTCCTATTCCCCCTTTTGGTGCAGATGGGAGGGTGTCTGGAGTTGATGGAGAGATTTCTGTAATTATGTATCCTATTATCTATCTTATCAATTACTTAACCAGGACTGGGACCATCAATGCATTGGCTCCACTCTATATGACTAGTTTTAATTGAATTTCCTCAATTTCTAATGGCCTCCACTGGCACAGCACATTCACATTTAACAGCAATACATGTTGAAACTCTTTCTCCTGCTAAGCCATTAAATTAGAGCATATTCAATTAATAACAGTTGAATATTCTGTCACATTTAGGAAGATGTATGGTAAGACAAGGGAGTTGTGATGTCTCTGACAGAAATGATAAAAGTTCTCTCCACACAGCCTGACAGATTCTTGGCTCCTGCTTCAGCTCTCTCTTCATGTTCTCAAATGTCACTACAGACACAAGATCCAGGCTTCGCTTCAAAGCACAATGGCTCTAAAGAGAACATGAGAACTTGCCAAGGAATCTGAAGGCAGCTTCCCTACAGGAGCTATCTGAATATGCTGGCTCTGTTGCAGATTCACACATAGACATTCCATTAAGCAATGATGCAAGTGCAGATACAGCTGAAGGCATCCTTTCCAGTTAGCCATCTTGAGGGAATTAATGATTGCAAACTTTCTATAGTTACTGGCTAGAATCCACCAGGAGTAGTCTTGTTCAAACCTTTCTGAAATCAGGGAAAGCTAGTTTCAGCACATCTGATCATATGCACAGCCCTTAAATATTCCAGTGGGGTTTCAATAAAGTAGAATATTTGTAGCTCAAGGTTGAAATGAGGATCCTCAGTGCTCTCTGAGTTTTCTTGCAGATGTTTAATTACCCAAACTGGGTAACATCATCAGTGCTAGTAAACACTCTATGTCGAACTAGATTAATTCCAATGTTAACTTCAATCAAGTAAACAAACAATCAAGTAAACAATACCCCAATCAAGAAACTGCCAAAGAAGCCAACAGCAAACAGCCCAACCAAAAAGTCTTTAAAGACCATCCCCATCAACATTGACAGGCAAGCCACCAGAACATAAACCAACAGCATATGGCCCTCCCTTCTTGCACTGAGGATGTTACCTAGTTTGGGTAATGAAACATCTGCAAGAAAACAAGTGAGAGCACCAAGGACCCCTCATTTCAGTGAGATTTGCTGGGACAGCCTTCTGGCAAACTGGGATGACTTTGGACCTTGAAATTTGCACCACAGAACAAATTGCAAAGTACCATTAAATAAGAACCCATACTGCTATCTGCTTCAAATATAATGGTGAACAAAATGTGTCTTTAAAAGCCAGAAGCTTCTAAGCAATTCACTTTTCACCATTTGAAGACAGGGAAAGGGGGATGCGCAGAAGACCAGAGTTGTTCTTGGCAATAAAAACTGAATGCCTCTGAGCATACAGTTGTTTATTTCCTGAGATAATTATCCTGCATCTGGAATTAGAGACCAAGGGTTTCTGGCTCACTTGAACTTGTTTAGATTTTTTTAAAAAAACTTCCTATATACACAAATACTTGACTCTGTGGGATGGCAGAATCCTTACTCAAAATCAAAACTTATAATTTCAGTATTAAATTAAAAAATAAAATTTAAAATATATACAGATAGTCCTCAATTTACAACTATCCAGAATTACAAAGGCATTGGAATGGTGCTTTTTGGCTTATAAAGCACTTCTGGTAATTGCAAAATGTTGCATCAGCTTCCCTATAGTTACACAATCACAATCTGGCTACTTGGTAACCTAGTCACACTTATGAATGGTTGTCCTCAATCATGTGGCCACCATTAGCAATATCCCTTAGATTTATGTAGTCTAAGTGCTTTACAACCCCCTCTAAACAATTTACAGAGTCAGTATATTGCCCCCAACAATCTGGGTCCTCATTTTACTCACCTCAGAACTATGGAAAGCTGAGTCAACCTTGAGCCTGGTGAGATTTGAACCACCAAACTGCAGTCAGCAGACGTAGCCTGCAGGACTACACTCTAACCACTACACCACCATGGCTTATTAGTAGTAGTAGTCTTCTCTGCTGCCTTCTTCAGAGTTAGTGGAGAAGCTAGCAGGGAAGGTTGTGTGCTGCTGCAGTAGGCTGAGGACTCCCACTCAGCTCTGGGGTCTGGCTGAAAAGAGCTGCCTGCTGAAAGCAGCTGAACTCTTTTGGCGGAGTGGAGAAGTGGTTTAGTGGAGCTGAAGATTTGACTTCCATTCTATGTCAGATCTGAGCTCAATTCTCTTTTTTTATTACAAAAGTTTTATTGGTTTTATAGTTTTATAATAAATGGTAGGGTAAATAGGAAGTATAAATTTTTGTACAGCAGTGTGGTTTTAAGGTCTTCTTTTCTTCTTAAAAATACAACATAAAACTTTTAGTAATATTAAATATTTCTTACATTCCTCTCGAGTTTCAGGCGGAAATTTTCTTTTTAAACAAAAAATAAACACACACATATGTATGTATGTATGTATGTATGTATGTATGTATGTATGTATGTATGTATTGGTTAATTGTTTTTCTGCTGGTTTTCTTTACAGTTTCAGCTGTTCTTATTATTCTTTACATACTTTATCAAGTGATTTTTACTATCTTTATTCTTTATCTATAGATCTTACCTTCATGGGCAATTCCCCCCTCCCTCCACCC
>JANHFP010004578.1:219294-229516 GCA_032468135.1 Calamaria suluensis
CTAACAGAACAACATCAGTGATTCCTTTTTATAGGGATACTTCCCTCAGCTTTCAACCAATCATTGCAACATATTATTCTGCTGACAAGCCTATATGTAATTTCCTCCCACATAATTGCTTCCTTAGATAATTGCTTCCTAGATAATTGGTTGCACATGCCTCTAAGTAATTGCCTCCCACCTAATTGCTTCCTTAAAGGTCACTTGTCTACTTAACACCCTCCCATTGATGGTAATAGAAAATAGAGTTCCCCACTCAGGAACCCCCATCCCCTGGCTCTGCTTTGCTCTGTAGAATCCCATTCCCATTTAGCCTTCCATGGAGAGCAGCCAATACAGTCACCCTTCATAATTTATCACAGCTACAGCCCTTTCTGCTCCACTCCCATCTTTTCCAAGAAAATCACCTCTGTGGGTATAACTGTAATTAGCTTACTAGCTTTTAACCATTGAAAAGGGTTAAGCTAATTACTATCCTTGAATTATTAATTTAACAATGTAGATATTTACATGGAAGTCTTGGGGATCTTGAAAGAAATGGGCATTTTATCTTTAGTTCCCATCAGAAATTAACACAACAGAATCTTAAATGACTTCAAAAAGGTATCTAGTAAAAGACCCATCAGTGTTGTGTAAAATCCAGATATAAAAGATATATTGACACTGATTTCATTTGAGCACTGTCAACTTCAGTTGCCTGGGGGTGGTGGTCTAATAATGCTGAAGCACTTCTGCCCTGAAAGGAAACTGTCACCTGATTTAGGACACAAACAGGAAGGAAAATAGATTTTTAGCTATGTGGTATGGAGCAGTGGTCAACCAGTGAGTGAGGCAGAAGCAGCAATTTATGCAAAGAAATCTGGAAAGCTTTATTAAACTATAGTGTTATTTTTTATTTTTATTAGAATTTAAAATTCTATCTACCGTGACATTGATTTTAAAAGAAGAGCATGGTGCCCTAATTCTTCTTTCAGGAAACTGAGTATGAAAAAGGGTCACTTGTGCTGTTATGTGGGAATGGAACAGGGAAAAAAACTATTCAAGGCTTATCAGTATAACAAAGAGAAAAATTAAATAGAGAAGAAGAATCTCTTTGGTAGGAAAAAAATGTCCATTTCCAGTCTTTATTCCATTTCCATAGTTCATTTCTTTTTTTACCATAAAATCTAGGTTTTAAAAAGTCATTTGAAAACACTTCAGTGAAAATAAAAATGCAATAGCTCTGCAGTGAATTTGGATTCAAACCTGCAAAGCATGTTTTGAAGTGTGAAGGAACATGAATGCATTCCCAGAATATAACTCCTTAAAGCAGCTTCCTCTTTTCTTAGTATTATGCTGCAGCTGCTTTAAAATGCTACAATCCTGTGCTGCATTCATAATCCTGCACGTTCTGAATCACATTTTGAATAATAAATCACTACAGTTTTTGAATCACTTTTTGAATATTAAATCACTACAGTTTTTGTAAATTTTTGTTTTCCCTAAGAAGTACATTTAAAGTGCTACAGCACTGCAATTTGTGGAATAAGCAGCATTTAGTAACCCTGACATGTAAGGTTGTATGTCGTCATCATTTCTGAATTTTGTATTATTGTCACATTATTGTCGTACAACACTTATGGTTATATTAAGTTTACTTGGAACATTATCCAGCTCATATGAGTAACTACAAAATGACCATTCATCCTATCTAAGTATAATTATACCATCTACATTCTGATCTATGCTTAGTTCATAAGATTATTTACCAAAATGCCCTATCTGTAAATGAGTATTTTAATTTCAACCACAACATCACAAGGAATATAAATAGATTCAAATTCAATGTAAATCTCTCTAACCTTGATTGTAGGAAGTATGACTTCTGCAATAGAGATATAAATGTCTGGAACACTCTACCTGATCCTGTTGTTTGTCTTGCTAATCCCTGTACCTTTTCTACTTTTGCCCTGTCCTACTGTTCCCATCTATTTGTAATTATCCCATGTGTTTATGGCTATCTTTTGCATATTTATATCTTTAATTGTGCCAATTTTTGTGCCAATGTCCATGTTTATACTGATACTTGTTTCCTTGTACTTGTTGACAAAATAAATAATTAAAATAAATACATCCTACTATGGTTCAGTCCTTGACAAGCTAAACATACAGGATTTTCCATCATCTATAATTCAGGTTTCCTGCCTTGCTTTACAAAACTGGAGAATAGAATATTATTGAAACAAGCTAGCAAATTTAGGAAGAAAGAAATATTTAGATTTTATTTTTTAGATAAAGTAGTACACATCTACTATTGAGGCAATGCAATGGCTCATTGGTTCCCATTGGCCTTATCAGTGGAAAGGCTAACAGTAGACTTGATCACCTCTTTGAACTTAGATGTTCAATGCAATTTGTCCTTGTCCTAGCTCTTGCAAACATAGCAGTTCAAAAACATGCAAATATGAATAGATAAATAGGTATCACTTTGATGGGAAGGTAACAATGCTCCATGAAGTTATGTTGGTCCCATGCCTGCAGAAATGTCTTTGGATGGTGCTGACTCAATATCCCTTGAAATGGAGATGAAAACTGCCTAGGGGAATACAATCTACAGGGACTCTATAGTACCAATCTAATGACAGTCCTGAAAGTGGCCTGTCTTATAACTATTTTCAGGGGACAGATAAGGTTTCATGACTGCAGATCAGACCTTTGGGTAAAGTTTTTAGTAACAAATAAAAATAAAACAATCAGTGAGAACTATGAAGACTTTACTCTCGAAACATTCCATTAGTCAGATGACTTGTAAATTTCTCAAGTTTATATATTAAACATATATGAGTTATCCCACATTCAATTAAAAATATTAAGATTTTAAGAGTATATAACACAAGTATTTCATGAATTTTCATAAGAATTGTCCTGTGTTTCATTTGGGGCAGGAAACAGAAATGAGATAGAACAGGAACTGAGTCCCAAAACAATATTATCCTTGTCATTCTAAAAAAGCTCAAGTTGTCACTCATATCACTTGACTGTCCCAGAATTTTCTATGTTGGAAGTGAAATTACAATATTATATATTGTCTAATTTATAAAGCACTTCAAAGGGCTTTGAAGCTGTTATGTACTGCATAACTGTTGTAATTGATAAATGTTTGGCAGGAAACCCTGCACACATTAAGTGGGAAAAAGCCTCGGGTAAATGTAACCGCTTGAGGCAGGAGAAAGTACTTTTGTCACTACAATGTATTGAGGCGGGAAAAATGTGAGTGCTGATTGGAGAGCTCAAGCAGGTGCAAAGCTGATACATTGAAATTGACACTTTATGCCAGAGCAGAGAAAATACTGAATGTTGATTGGATAATCATATCTACCATCCTGTATAAATAGAAGCACTTTTATGTACATAGTTGGATCACATCTGAATTATTCTTGTTTGCAATAAAAGATGTTGGATCCTTTCTTCTGAGTCTTCTGATTACTGCAAGAACTTAACAGAAGCCATCTGATCGATCCACCCCTTTCAAGCAGGTCCCTATTTCAATTCACAAATTTGCTTCAAAAGAGTGATTTTATCAAGGCTTTAATGAACCAAAACACTTCAAAACTTTGTGCAGCTTTATCTGGAAATTTATCATTATAGCCCTTTTGTATTTTCCTGCACAACAAGATTCAGTTTTCAAGCCAGGAAGGCTGTTTACAAGATCATTCCTTAATGTTAATCCTTTGTTGTCATTGTAGCTCTCTTAATACATTGAAGCTATCTAATCCAGCCCCATTTTGTGAGTATGTTGTTTTTATGAAATCTTGAGGAGAAAGTTGTTTTGCCTCCCATAGCTATAATCTTATCTTGTTTCCCAGGTATATTGCTTTCAGTGTGATAGTTGATTTTTTAAAGTTTTCTTCCCAGAGGAAATATACCTTTATTGCCAGGGCCATCTATAGACCTTATTAGAAAGAAGCAAATTCTCAGAAGGTAACAAATACTGTTTGTCAGATAATCTGCTAGCAAGAGTGCTGTATAATCAGTATACAGTAAGATACTTGTTCATTACTAGCATTTTCACAGCCGTATAAATATTGTGTTGCTGCAAAACTAATTATATAGTCATAATAAGTACTCTTTGCATATAAAAACTGTCCATTATAAGGAAGATCATTTATCATTATGATATAGAATAATGAGAATATGTGTTTATTATTAAGTCATATAATTGTTTTAAGTTTGTTAGCACTTTTTGCTCAATTGTGTCTGTAGGTGTTCTTTAATTGTGAAGGCACTTGTCAGCTAAAATTACTGTTTGTTTGAATGGCCAAATAAAAATGATATCTTGTTTGCATTCCAGCTAATGCAAACAATTTTCATTTGATCCCTGTCACCTACTTTCTTAATAAATGTATATGGTATAGTTTTGGTTGCCTTTCTATGTGTCATTTTTACGACTGGTTCTGCTTTGGAAGCTATTTTGTATAGTCCTTGCCATTTAGCTTGTAAGTCACATTTACGTAGTAATAATATTTTTTTTCCTATCTGTAAACCTTTGCGTTTGTGAAAGGATGTTTGTAACTTGGATGTCTGCTTCATTTACAGGATACTTCTGTATCCATTTCCTATCCCACCACATCTTCTGTCAAAGGATGCTTTCATACAGGAATGAAGTCAGACATACATACATGCTAATAAGTGAAATACAATGATATTATTGCACAAGTTTAGTGCAATAATAATATACAATGATATTATTGCACAAGTCTACTACTTTTTATCACTACATATAGTGTAAACTGTATGTAGTTACTGCAGTAATAAAGGTTTGCATGTATAGTTACTAAACATCTGTATAATTATCCATTAACATAATTCTATCAAAAAGCATTCTAAAAGGATTTTAATTAAAAGATTCAAACCTCTGGTACTGTACTTTCTTTAATAATTCAAAACAATTAGCTGCTCCTTCCTTTTGTCTTCCCACATTTACTTACTGTACATAAAGTACAACTTTAGGAATGCTACCAACTGTTCCTGTTGCCATGACCATTCATGTACTGTGGCTTATGATAATCTCTGCCTCTTAATACACTCCTATCTAATTTTCCAGTACCTGCACTATCTGATTTTATTTTTCCATCATATACAATCTGGACTGTGTTCTCCTGTCTACTACTTTTTGTCAATTTCTTTTTGATCTTCAGTTGCCTCAAGCTTCCTTTCCTTGGTTCCTGGCTCATTCAGCCACACTCTCTTCTGCTTCATGTCATGTTCAATCACCTCTCACTCCAGCAGTATCTCCTGCCAAGCCTAGAAGATCCTCCCCCTTCATTTTTTGACTGCCTGTCCTGCTTTCTCTTTACATTTTATTCCTATGAAGCTTCTAAATAATTTTACAGGCAATTCTAAGGAGCTTAGATGTTCGAAGTTATTTCTTCATTTGCTACTTCCCATATGTACCTAAGTTGTTCATCTCACTGTCAGACTAACAAGGAGAAAAACCTTAGCTTTTGCACTTCAGAATTTCTTTGTTGCAGGGCAATTTATTCTTCCACAGTGAAAATCTAATCTAATTCTTTAAACTGAGTCTCAATACTATTTTCAGAACCTAGCACAAATTCTATTTTGGATGAACACACTATTTATATAAAAATTCATATGCACCATTTCTTCCTTAATATCATAAAGAACACAACAGATCAGTCAAGTGTGAAGTATTAGTTTTATAAGAGAATTAAGATAGTTAAGTGACTGTTCTAAAGTTTTGATAAGAAGTAATCCCATACTAAACCAAATCCAAAACTGCTAAGGAATGCCTGGAAATGTATCATTCAGACAAATCATCCACTAAAAGACACATAGAGATAAATCACATTTACAAACCATTAAAAAAAACAGTAAACAGGCAAAGAAAAAAAAACAAAAATAGAAGAGCATATCATTTCCAGCAACCTAATCCAAATAATCAAGGATTAACACTAAACAAATAAACATAAAACAATATCCTAAGTAAGAAATTGCCAAGGAAAAAACCACACTTCTACCAACACTGGTAGAGGAAACTTCAGTATATAAACAGGGAGTAAACCTCACAATCACCAGCCCTGATGATATTCACCTCGTGAACAGCCTGCAAGCAAACCATCAAGCTCAGAGAACACCAAGAAGATCAAGAACCACTCATAACTTTGAGAACATCAGCAAGATGTTTGAGCATGTAGCATATATGGATTATGAATATATTTATTTGAATGGCAGATTTCTCTAGAACAGTACATGTTCAAATTGTAGTGTATGGCTTTAGTCTATAATTAAGACATTGTACTTATCTTTACAAGGAATTGAACAGAAAAGAGACATTTGTGAAGCCATTATTATGTACCATCAAGATGTTAATACCTGATGTTACTATGTTTTGGTCTCATTGCAGTTAGTTGGCCTTTATTTTTAGACTAAATGGCTACACTATTTATTAAAACAGTAGCCGCTCAATAATTTCAATAACCATCTTTTATGTATTAGTAATCTGTCTGACATATTTCCAGATAATGATTGGATAAATCAGGTTCTATTACAAGTGCTCAAAATTATGTTAAAAATAAAGGTAACCTGTAGTATGTATGAGTCATCTGAAGTAAATTTTATGTCACTGAGGCTTTTAATGATTCCTAGTTTTTATAAGAATTTATACTGGATCTCTTTGTGGAAAAAAAGTATATCAAAGTAAATATAAACATATATGAATTATTGGAAGAACTTAAGTGCAAATAACAAGAATGACTTAGCATGAGCCTCAGTGGCACAGTGGTTAAAGTGCAGTAATGCATGCTACTTCTGCTGATCCCCAGTTGCCAGCAATTTGCCAGATTGAATCTCACCAGCCTCAAGGTTGACTCAGTCTCCCATCCTTCCGAGGTAGGTAAAATGAGTAGTCATATTGTTGGGGACAATAGGTTGACTCTGTAAACTACTGAGTGGGCTGAAAAGCACTATGAAGTGGTATATAATTATAAGTGCTAAGTGCTATATCCGATTAATTGACATGAAAGTAAAGCTAAATATTCTCTGGCTGGATGAATAGGATTCTCCTAGTAGTGAACTTCTGCAGTGGTTGGTTTCAAAAGTTTTTACTACCAGTTCTGTGTGGCTTGGTGGGAATGGCTTAGGGTGGAATCGCAGGGAAAGGATACAGTAAAATCTACATTCCCACTCCAATCAAGGGGTAGGATACTGAAAAATCCCCATTTCCTCCCGATCAGCTGGGACTTCGGAGGCAGAGAATAGATGGGGTGGGGCTAGTCAGAATTTTTACTACCGGTTCTCTGAACTGCTCAAAATTTCCACTACCAGTTCTCCAGAACTGGTCAGAACCTACTGATACCCACCTCTGAACCCCTGATCTGTAAATGTATTACTCTCACAATTCAGTTTTATATTACTAAAGTAGAAACATAGGATTCATACAAATATGAAAGATGGACTAGATTTTAGTTGGAGAACTTTTTTAATGAAATCCAGATATCTGGATGTCCTCAAGTCTGTTTAGAAAATTATTTGGTCTTGATGTGATAGTTTGACAAATGTATACATGCAACAAAAGGAATATTGATTTGACTTCAGATTGTATCAGTCCCATTTGGAAAGTTTTATCACTGCATTTTTAAGGAATTGTATTCCACCAAATAGAATTTAGAACGTTTTGACTGTTCTGCTCGATGAATCAATATATTTCACAATATAGCATTTTATTCTGACTTGAAACACTGAAAACGAATACTCTACACTAGAAATATTTAACCTTGGAAAATGTTTTTCATACCTCTAAGGTTGGATTTATATTTTGATTCACCTATGATCTTGGACATCTTTTTTGGCTCTGAGCCTATTTTATCTCATATCACTGTACTGAATACATTTCATCAACATGGCACTGAAGTTGAGCAATAAAAGTGAGAATGCAGCACAACTTAACAAAGAAGCAACATATTCTGTGTCCAGCTAGCTAATATGACTAACAAATTAGGGAGAATGAAAATGCTTGGATAAAATCTTCAATAAATTATTCTGTAGTTGGTGAAATGTAAAATTCAAAACTATATGAAATACAAACATACATATATTTTAAATCATATACTGATATGGTAAATATAATAATAAATTAACATAGCCCACATATGAAAAAAGATCTACATTAATAGACTTGATTGAATTAGTCATATGGCTGGTGAAATATAGAAAGTCACTCTCAAGAAGAAAATTAGTCTTTGATCTTCTAGAAGATAACTTTCACTTTCACAGGGCATAGCATTTCAACCAAGAAGCAAGAGTTGTGATACTTCATTCTAAAGACTGTAATGGTTCTGCCTCATTTAAAAATTTTTCAATATAACCCCATTCTCTTTCTCACCCAACTAATACATATATTTCCATATCTGAATATTTGAAAGAACTCAAAATCTACTCAGAAATTTAATGGAACAAAAGATGAATGAAAATTGCAAAAACTGGAAATTTTTAAAAGAATGTATATGTAGAGAATATAGTGTAAATATGATATATTTAAGTTAATTACTTGGCGGGTAAGACAGCTAGAAAACTACAAATTAACATTGTTGTCTTTTAAAAATGGTTCATAGATGGCACCGTTCACCAGCGAGATTGGCCAGGATATATAAAAATGTAAAGCCTAACTGCTGGAGATGTGGCTTTGAACAAGGTACCTTCTTCCATGTATGGTGGACTTGTCCTAAAATTTGTGGAGTAAAATTCATAGCTGGCTGGTCCTAATATGACCTTAAAAAAAAAACCGGAACTATTTTTATTGGGTATTCCTGAGGGCAAATTAGAGAAAAATATGTTTTATTTGATTATCCATTTATTAACTGCAGTAAGATTAACGATAGTGCAGCACTGGAAACTTCCAGAAGTGCCTAGTGACATTACAATATTTCAAAAAATATATCAATGCGCTGAGGCATCTAAACTATCACTAAAATTGAAAGGTAAAATTGAATCAGAATATTACAAGATTTGGTCCAAATGGTACGATTGGATGGGGAAAAAAATTGCTGGAGGAGTCAAAAAGGAATGAAGCAGTTAAGAGAATGTAAATAGAAATATAATTCAAACCAGGGTATTTCAGCCTGATTATTAAAGGAAAATGTAAATTAATAACAAAGCCACTTTTTAAGTGTAGGGTGTTAGCATAACAGAAATAGATTTACATGTGTGTTTGTTTGTAACTCTGTTTTATATGTTTTTGTTTTTTCATATTTTTAAATATTAAAATTAATAAAGATTTTTTTTTTAAAAAAAGAATTTTACTTCCCCCTTATCTGTATTAAATGTTAATTAAGAATATAAATGAAATTAAGACACCATCCTCCCATATGTTCCCAAATTAATTTTAAATCTAAATAAGTTCATATTTATGATAATAGTCTATAAAAATATGATATCAAAATGCAAGCATCTTTTTTCATTGTATTCAATGATATTACCAAGGTTAGCTATCTCTTCTAGACAGAAAAACTGCTGAACATTTATTTTAGAGCTTGCCAATTTACAAAAAACTACAAATGTATTTCAAACTAATTAACAATATGAAGATGATACAGAAATACTTTAAAAGGGAGGACACGCGGACAAATACATATACATCAGATTAATTCAGAATTTGAGAATAACAACTTCTCTAAATTTGAATTTTCTCTAAAATTCTACCAGCATCCCTGAAGCTAAATATAGTTTTTTCTTATTCCATTTTTTCTTTCTTTCTTTAAAATGATCAAGTTTGATATATTAGCTTCTTCTAAAGGATATTAATGATGTTTATTTGTTGCAGTGAGGATGGATGTTTTTGCCTGGCATGTACATTTATAATTTTGAAAGCAGGCTTCAGGCAGTTTCCAGAAACAGATGCTTGAGCGAGAGATTGTCTATTCAAACGTAGATTCTGTAATATGTGTGGTATTTGTAAAATAACTATTTATCATACTGCAAACTAATGAGATTACAGTTTACCAGCCCTCTAAATCCAGAAAATAGTCTTTACCATTCCAATTTACTATTAGCATGAGTGCCAGGACAGATGATACTAAGCATTCCTTGATATTTTGCAAATTTCAAGGAACCTAGTATAGGAAGTTAGCACTGATTCCCCCTCCTAGAATAATGAAGTATTTTAAGAATATTAATAAAGACAGAATATTATATTTTCATGAGTAGAAAAAAGCATGTTTTAGGCAGG
>JANHFP010004580.1:9904-20284 GCA_032468135.1 Calamaria suluensis
ATAGGGACCACCTTTGGTGGGAAGGTAACAGCGTTCTGTGCACCTTTGGTGTTTAGTCATGCCGGCCACATGACCACGGAGATGTCTTCAGACAGCGCTAGCTGTTTGGCTTTGAAACGGAGATGAGCATCACCCCCTAGAGTCAGAAACGACTAACACATATGTGCGAGGGAAACCTTTACCTTTTTATGTAGGGAAATAAAGCATATTTTTAATATTTTGGGACCCAAACTGCTGCAGGCAAGGGAGCACCAACTAAATAACAATTTGGGCATTCTGTTAAGCGAGAGAGTCTAGCTCATGGATACTTTCCTTCCCCCTCTTGATTCCAAACCTTGCAGGAATGCAAACAGGATTTCAGCTGCCTTCAAAATGGCCTGGAGGGACTGAGTTTGAGAAATTCTGTTTTCGAAGATAAAATCCTATCCTGCTACCGGTATCGGAATGCCTGACCTTGTAAGCTTTAGTAAGCTTCACAACATTTAAATGTTAAGACAAGTGCCATGGGTATATTGGTATTAAGCAATTCTTATTGGAAGATTTGTTTCATTTAACTCTGTGAAACATATGGGTCTTGTTCAATGTGAAAGTATTGAAAGCCACGGTAGTGCAAGAGCAGTTCAGTAGTGGGTTGTTCCTGGTTCGGCCCGGTTCGTGTGATCTGGTAGCGATGATGTGTTAATGAGAAATAATGCAAGCCCCCAATTGGAGTTGCATGCAAAACAGATGAGTTAGCAAACCCTTGTTAAAAGGCTGCTAGTGCAGAGTATGTAATTGCAAATCTCTGTTAGGAGATGTACTCAGGTATAGTGGCTTAAGTTTAAGTAAAGATATGACACAGTTTTAGACAAAAACTATAAACATATATTAAACACAAACCTTATAGAAACGGATTTAGACATACCGTATCTTACATCATGCACATAGACAAACCTTGATTAAACTACATAAAACCCCCACACACATTTCTTAGTACAAGCATAGCATCAAAAATACTTACTGTATTGGCGAGGTGTCAGTAAGGCAAGCTGGCATAGCCAAGGGGTGTGGCTAGCCATATGGGGCATGGCATATTTATAGCAGGTCACACAAAAAAGAACTCTCCCATTCAAGCCAGCCCGAAACACACACCTTGCTTCTCTGCTTATAAAGATCTCACCCCTATAATTAACATAATTACAGGTTACATTTACTTCTGTCTTAAAGACACACAAAGAAACTATGATGCACTATCCAATGTATTAACAGATGACCCCCTCTTCTCTGTGGCAGCCTCTCAAATATTGGAGCACTGCTATCATGTCACTCCTGGTCCTTTTTTCACTAATCTAGTAGACATGCCCAATTCCTGCAACTGCTCTTCATATGTTTTAGCCTCCAGACCCATGATCATTCTTGTTGCTCTTCCCTGCATTTTTTCTAGTTTTAACATATTTGTTATAATATGCAACTACATTTTCTATCAGCAAATACATCTTATATTTAATATATTTAATAAATAACTAAATGTTAATTTAAATATTTAATTTATTATATATGCTAGTTTAATATGTTAATTTGAGTAATTAATAATTAAATATTTAATTTATGCATTTAAAATGCAAATATATCTTTTAAATACAAGCAAATACATCTTGTATCAACAGAAGCTTGCAGAGTATTAAATCTCTGATGCTACTATGACTTAGTGAGTCTTCCAAGAATATTGATTTGTTTATATATTTGATTTATAAACCACCTCTAGGCAGTATATAAAATCAAAACACAATAAGCAGAGGAAATAAGGGAAATTAATTGATACAGCTCTTTGTTATAAATAATCCTTACTAAACTAAAATATAAGAGATAGAAAACACAAAATAGATTGAATTTCACAAAAATTACAGCAGTTTCTTGAACTTGTTCCCTTCCTGCTATGTTGAATGGCATATCAGTTGGCCTTTTACAAAAATGATGGAAGCTGCAGACATGCACCTCCAAAAGGCACCAGGTTGAAGAAGGCTGCACTTGGGGGATGGAAAAATAACTTGGTAGTTGGCTGCTAGCAGTTCAGCAGTTTGATTCTCATTGGTGCAGGTTGACATTGGTGCCTTCCATTCTCCTGAGGTCAGTTAAAATGAGGACCCAGATTGATGGGGATCAATAGGCTGACTCTGTAAAACTACCTAGAGGGGGCTGAGCTGTAAAGCACTGTGAAGTGGCATATAAGTCTAAGTGCTATTGCTATTATCCAAATTCTCTCCAAGGTCCTCTTTCATGCACATTGAAAATCTGAAATAGTTTTATTTTTAATCAGATGGGGGGGGAGCCCAGGAAATTGCTATGCTTGCACCTCAAATATTCTTGATCCTGATAATAGTGCATTTGAAAATCTGAGATCAACAAATAGTTGTCAAGAATTTAGACCTGTCTTTTTAATGGACTACAGTCTGTAGAGATATGTAACTAGTAATGGTGAAGTAGCTAAACTGCAGCCAGGGTGCCAAGAAAAATTAATGAAAGTAACCCCAGTGAGTGGTAAATGTTTTAGGAAAACTACATTAAAAGTATCTATCTTCCTCTAATATAAAACCCACCTTTGGAGATTCCCATATTAAGAATAAAAATTTCAATAAAAGCTCCACTCAAAACAAAAAAACAACAACCCCACACCAGCACTCTTTTAGGAAAAAATAAGTAGTAAATGTCTGGCATATTTCCAGTCCATTTCAAGGATTCTGTGATATCTGAAGGCAAAGTTACATAAGAAAACAGGCAACACATCAAGAAAAGATGCTGATCCCTCTCTAATGTTACCCTTGAGTCAAGCAGAGCTCCCTGTGATAATAAAGACATGTCCATGCAGTTTTCTTAATAACAGTATAGAATTGGTTTCCCATTTCATTCTAACATTTTTTGCTGCTGCCAGTCTAGCCTCCAGCTTCAGGATTTTATGATAGCCTTCCATCTGCAGATGTGCTTAGAATAACAAGAATGACAAAAGTGCTTAGCTCTGGGCATGTAATTCAAGCACTGTCACTTCCACCTGGATTCAGTTTGGGCAAAAGGGTAATTATTTGCTTGGTCCAGATCCTCTCACTCTAGAATTGGAAGCAGGTTTAGAATCTCTAGGTATAAGAAACAGAATAATTTTGAAACTGCTTCTTTGCATATGAAGCTTGTGCCTAAGCACAAAAGTGCATGAATATACACAAAAGTATACAACTTTAATGTTACTGCCAGCATTCCATCCATTTTCCTTCTGAAGGTCATGCACATTAATCTATCATTGAACCCTATCCAATAAGATGGAGTTCAGTGGTGAGAAAAGTAAGATCCTGTACTTATGCAGGAAAATGTAATAGTAACTGTGAGAGTAATCTTGGTGTCCCAGTACAGTCCCCAAACTTTTGGGCCTCAGAGACCAGTTCCATGGAGAGAGGTTTTCCTGCAGCCTGGAGGGGATGTGGTTTTGTGTGCTGCCTGCATCCCATGGATGGGACTTTGCTTGTTTGCATGGCCTAGTTTCTGGCATGCTGCAGACCAGTGCCAGTCTTTTTTTTCCCATCCAGAATCTTGTTTTCCAGACTTAATCTCAAGAAGGCCATCCACATTTCTGATTCTGGAGGAGGGAAAGCAAATGGAGAATAGTGTTTGCTCCATCCACAGATCAGTCAAATCATTTATTATGTGCATAAAATATTTTCTATCTCACTGCTTTTATCTAAGTAGCAACCAGCTTCATCCCTACTTAGCTTTTGAACCCTGGAAGGGAAGCTAGAAACTTCTACCTTCTGTGGTTGTGTAATCCTTGTGACTGTTTCCATTTCTCCTTCTTTCCCCTTTTGCCATCAGTAGAATGAACATGGAACTGACACTTGCATTGGGGTAACTAGCTGACCTGCAACTAGACTTTTGGGAATTTTCCCCAGGCCATAGGCTGAACTACAAGCAACTCCAACCTCAGCCTGGATGATGAGCTTAGGCAAAAAAACAAAACACCAGAGCCCGTTTTCTCTTCTCTCTTTCAAGCAGAACAGCTCTTACCTGTGTCACAGCACAGCTTTCAGGATTAATTAGTTAATGTTTGTAGAGATCTCTCAAAATGCAAAGCCCTGTGTAAATGTCAGCTCTTATTATGAGTAAGCAGCTTTTCAAAAGCAAGCCTCTCAGTGCAATGACATGGAAGCTAAGGGGAATCACATTTTTGTTACCTATAAGGATCTGCTCAGAATTATCTGGGCTTAGGTAAAGCCCATTCTCTTGATTTACACCGAAATGGTGCCCTTTGCCTCACTTGAGTGCAATCTAATAAAAGACAAATCCTGTTTGAAAAGCTTTGGCACGGCACCAGGACATGGGGGAGACCAAATAGCCAGCCAGGGTATGAGTCACTCAAGGTAGTATGTGGAAAATGCAGGCTTGTCCTGGTGTGGCATTTCAGATGTTCTTTCTTGAAGCGCTCTTTGCTTCCAAGGCCCCCTTTGGAATCACTGGCTGAAGAAGAATTTTCAGCAGCATGTGCCACAGCTGGGAAACGAAACAAATGTTCTTCCATTCTTTCCCTTGAGGGCAGCAATAGTTTTGCAAGACTGAGTTAAGGCAGAAGGCATTTTATATAAATGAGATGAAAGGATCTGCATGCCTTATTGCTCATATCAATGAGAAAAATTGTCCCACCACATTTCCCCAGGCACATCTGCAGAGCCTAAAGAATAGGGAACAGCTGGTTCCTACTTCCAGACCTTGGCCCCAGTAGTGTTTTCCAACACATTGCCTTAGTTAACACTTTGCTCAGTGTCACAAGAATACACAGAAAGAAGAAAACATAGTAAATTGTAGTACTGCATTTTCATTCTTTAGGAGCAGGTGGGCTTATGGTGAACCCTTTGGGCTCAGTGTGTGTCATTATGTAAAGAAACACTAAATTGTTACTAAAATGAAATATGACTGAAACAAACTGATTTTTGGAAGGTCCAGAGGCTGTGCAAGAGCACACCCCATTCTCACACAGCCTGCAAAACTCACACAAGAATGGGGGTCTACTTTTGAGAATAGTAGTTGAATGTTGATGAATGCTGATGTATCAGTCATCTTTGACACATGCCATAGGTTCACCATCACTACCTTATGCTTTACATCAACAGAGTTTTTCCCATTTATGTTAATGGTTTTGGAAATGTATCCACATGCTACACAATTCAAGGAAAAGTTTCCAGTGTACCAATGTATCAAGGAATATTTCTTATAAGTGGTTCAAAATGGATTATCTTTAATAGTGCAGCAGCATGCTAGCTTCCTTGATTCCCAAAATGACAGAAAGGAAAATCAAAAAGAGGGCAAAGAGATTCTTAGTTGACTGTCTCAAAATACATTGCTTAACTTAAAATAACACACAGTTGCCATGAAGCAAACTGTATAAAAAGAGTTGTCATAAAGCATGTGTGGAAAAAGTTGGGAAACCCTCTACAGAGAAAACATGCAAAAGAATTCTAGGATAAGGAGATATAATGTAGATGTTTTATGCATTGCTTTGTTTAGAATACAATGAGCAGATTGTAGAACAATGAGCAGTTTTGGATTCATAAAGCTAAATGTTGCCCAGTTACTTGTGGCAGTCCAGCACTGGCTTGATCTGTCTCTTAGGGCTGGCAGATGGTCATGGCAAGCAATTTGCAGATATGGCTGTGACAAGATTGCATCATCACTATGGTAATTCAAAGAGAAGCGACTCATTGTTCTTCTCTTCCAACTCCCAATAGGAGACAAACGAAGTTAGTCATGTCCAATTGTATTTAAACAAATAGAAAGCACTATGTATACAGGAAATACTTTAAAAGATAACTATATGTGAATAATAAAAAGTCATAATCAACTTTAAAAATGTAGCATGATAAGCACTCTTACAAAAAACATGTAAGGCATGTATTAGTCACTGCTCTGACTTATTTTAACTTGTATTCTTGATCTGACTTTTACAGTTCTGTTTGTTCTGACCTAGGCTTCCTTAGAGAGTATACTTAGTCCTGACAACCCTCTTTAATTCAGACAGCTGTGAATTATTGTCATTCCCAGTTGAAAGGCATATCAAACAGTCTTGCAGAGGAGTGTTTACAAACACTCACCTTATCTCCCTTAGACTGCTGCCAGAGAACTATTTGCCACAGGCATGGCAAGACCAAACTTAGCACAGTCAAACCGCTTTTACCTTCCTGCAAAAGCTCATGTCCCCTTTGCTTCTCTTTTTTATGTCTTATGAGAGAGGCCAATCATCTCCAAGCCTTACTCCACAGTCGACCTTGTTTTCTTAATTGTTCCTGTCTCCTGGCAGCTCTGTGCATTTGCACACTGGGAACAGGCTCATGTTGTTCTTCTGCCTCACTGATGTCAGACTCCAGAGACTCCAGAGGCAGCAAATAACAACCAGATGGCCTTGGTCCCCTCTCTGTTTCTGACTCAGAACCATCATCCAAGTCTTTCCCAGACTCGGAGGAGGAAGAGGGTGGAGGTGTGATTGGCATTCAGGAATTTTGTGTTTGAGGGACACTCTACCACACATTACTAGATGTGAGACTTTGTTCATTAAGTTGAGTTTTTAAGGATCAGTTGGGATTGTTGCTGTTGTACCAGCCTCTCTGTTGCATAGCAACTTCCATGAGTTCCCTGAGTTCCTCAACTCCATCTCCAGGTTGGCAGTGGAGTTCCCCAGACTTACGGTCTTACAAGTCTTTAATATGGCTTCTCTGGGCATGGAGTTTGAGGTGGCTCAGCAATTCATGACTGCCATGGGCCTAGTCACTCAGGGCCTGAAATGGGACAATGGGCACACGCCAGCTCTGGTGTTTCTCTCAGAGCAATGGCTACATAATCTTTGATTAGGAAAAAATTTAAGTGCCCCCCCATTCAGATCATTGGACTCATTATGTTGGTCTCCTCCCACAGACTGAGGGACATGAAGGTGTTTCAGAGGGAGCTGTTCCTCTGTTCCAACTGAGGCCTTGGATTGGATTCATTCCTATGTGACTTTTCTCCTCCATCAGTCCCCAATGTTTACTGAGAAGCTGAGTGAGATGAAATGGAAGAAGAGATATCTAGAGTCCTGCTGAAACTCATCTAAGGATGAACTCAACTGAACACAGGTTAGAGCCACATTAAAGCCTACATTTGGTGGTAATGGAGGCAAAACAGCAGTACTTCTCTGGTGCATCTTTCTTTTATTGTGCATGCAGATTCCTGCCCCACAGCCTTGTTTCAGGTGACAAAAGTTCTCTTGGGTAAGAGGGGCTTGGAGAATCTCTTCTATGGGTGTGTTAAAGTATTTGCATCACATCTATTGGAGATAAATTCATTCATTTTCAATCTCAGTTGGACTTTGGCCTTGTTGCAGATCCAGAGAAGATGGTCTTGCCCAGGAACAGTTTGAACCTTTTGGGTCTTAGGAAATGAACAGGTTTCTTAGGAGCCAAGTTAATTGAAGGGCTACCTCTCCCTGTTCCATCAGGTCTGGCAGAAGAAGCATGCTACAGGTCCTGTCTATAAGAAGTCCCAGGAGGTGGAATTTTTTTTCCATGGTGGCTGCCTTATGGATCATCTCCCCACCCCTACTCTGAAGTGAGACTGGCTCTCTTCCTGTTGATTTTTTTAGACGTCCCAGGAGATTGCTGAGGTACTGAGGTGGTACCATTATTGTCTTCTCTTAGCATTTGTGACTTTTATTTTTATAATAAGAATTTTGTTTATATATTAACTGTTCTATAGTGTTATTGTCTACCATCCAGAAACACTTTTTCATGAGATGGATAAGTTTAATGAGTAAATAAATAAAATAAATCAATAAAAGAAAGCTGTTTTAATGTGTTCTACAAAAAGCAGATCTGCTAGAGCATTGTTTCAGAACTTTGGCAGCTTTTAAGATATGTAGATTTCAGCTGTCTACTGCTCTAGATAGATCGTTGTGTTTCTATCTATCTAGTCTGTGGCTGTTAAAAGTATGGGACACTCTTCAAGGAGCAGTGTCAGTAACATTTTTCAGGAAATTTGTTTCCACTTATTTTTTTTGTTGAAAAAAAATAACTCTAACAATGAAGTGGGGTCCACAACTATGACTACACCTGATAGGATGTTGCTGATCCCACCTGAAGGAGTTACAGAAGGATTCTTCTGCTAGATGCTGATGATAATGAGAGTCTAGGGGGTTGCTGGTGAAGAAATTTATGCACTAAAATTCCAGTCATACATTTTTTGGATTTGGCCTCGGGAGTCATGATTACAACATTTTGCATTGTTTCTTCTAAGCAGTGGAAATTGGACTGGATGAATTTTTGAATGGTACATTATTCTTTAATTGCAGGGAAAACATCCAACATTTTACAGTAATGCTCATAACTGTAATCCACAGTGAATCATGTCCCACATTATAAGATAGTTCCTAAAGTAGAGGAATTATGTAAAACATTACTAAAATGTTTATTTAAGGACATTTTAATTTATGATAATTAGCTTAACCTATAATATTTGGGGTAAAGCAAAATGTTTTAGAAAATGAAATAGATTGGTAACAAACTTGAAACATTACTGCAGAACAGTTAGAAACCCATATGCTACATATATTTTTCTTCCTAAAAAACAGCTTAAAATGGATTATAATTTGAAACTGCTGAACAGTTTCCCAAGACTGTTTTCATTGTGATTTCTGGGAGCAGATAAACCTTTATAGATCCATACAATATAGTATTGTCTTTCTTTTTTAAAAAGACTTTTACATAATGCAAGAGAAAATCTATGTGATCTGATTCGGGGGGGGGGGCTGGCAAATGTACAAGACATGTTATTACAGCAGAAATCAGAAAGGATTTTGTTTCAGCCCTCCCCATGTAGCCATCTACTTTGTCCTGGTTACAGAAGACATATATATACCCAATGGAACATCAGTTTCAAAGAAAGCTGTTTTTTTTTAAAAAAAATAAATCCTCCAGAATAAAAATGGTTTGGATTCATCTGATTGTTATCAACAGGTCTTTTTCTCATATAAAAACCATAGACCTAAGACTGAGTATGTTTTGGTGTCCAGAAAGACAAATTGATCACTACTGTCAACGGAGTTGAATAAAATTTGTCAATGGCCCTCTGCCTTTCATTTTTTCCTCCTTCTCGAGCCCTTTAGCTGACTTGGAGCTGACATGTCTGGACTTTCTCCAACCTTCTTTTGTAGCTGTGCTCTTTGTGTGAGCATCACAAGCTGTGGCACAGTGAGATGATGGGAAAGATAACCTGAAAAGCAAACATGGACATGATTCAGAACTGAAAGGATTTCAGCACATAAGCACTGAACCATTTGCATGGCTACCATCTGCTGTGATTAATGAAAAGCCTATACCTGAAATATAATAAACCAAATTATTGCTTTTCTTTCTCCCTTCCTCTGACACCCACTATCACCAACCAAATGTTAAAATATGGTATTTTCCATGCCTGCATTTTTATTTAATTGTTTGTGTGTGTGCCTCTCTCTCTCTGTGTATCACAACAAAACCAGAACTAAAACTCTTGTTCCATAATCATTAACTGGATATAATGGTGTATCATAGGGTAACAATTTTTGAACTGAGTTATCTCCAATGTTAGCTCATTAAAGAAGGTATCCAAACTTTCAAAATGTGATGGAAGTAGAGGGTGAAGATTTGAAAGATATTATGAGTACATTATTGGAAGAATTTATAGGTAGGGGGAAAGACCATATGAGATGGGACATTGACCAAATCTATAGAGTGAATTCAAATTATCCTAGAATACATAATGTTCCCAGAGAAATACATATTAAATTTCTCAGGAGATCCATGAGAGATGAAGTACTGAGGATACAAAGGGGGAAACCTTTGAAGTAGAGAGACAAGGAAATTGCTATTTTGAAGCAGATCCTTAAAAAAGATAAGGGACACAAGACATAAATATTTTTTCTATCAAATAAGCTATATCTTTAAAAAATTGTGTTCCGATGATTGATGCCAGAAGGTCTATTGATTGTCTGGGAGGGAAATAAAACCAGAATAAATACAACAACAGTGGTGGAAGTCTTGTTAAGTGAACATAAAACCCTTCTAGAACAAGAAGAATTAGGGGCTACAGGAGGAAGTGACAATGGAGCTCCATTAGATAGAGGAAGGATGGAGGCCAGAATCCCCCTGGGAGGGGGGGAGGGCTCGCCCAGGAGACTGAGATCGCAGGACAAAAGATAACTGATGGAAAAATTTTGTCTGAATAAAAGTGAAATTATACAATAATAACTGAGTCCTTATATGAAGAAAATGGATTGTGTAAATTCTCTGGGACAGATTAGACCTGGTTGAACTTTGACAGAACAAATAATATACAATTATATGTTGAACAAGATGATTGTTTTGA
>JANHFP010004580.1:22530-33176 GCA_032468135.1 Calamaria suluensis
TAAAATAAAATAAAATAAAATAAAATAAAATAAAATAAAATAAAATAAAATAAAATAAAATAAAATAAAATAAAATGTGGCCGGGCATGGATTCTGACATCCAGGACTTTGTGGCTAAATGTAGTCCTTGCCAGGAATCGAGACTGGCACCTCCCAAAAACCCCGTTCATACGTGGGAGATGCCTGTGTGCCCATGGAGTAGGATCCATATTGACTTTGCCAGCCCATTTCATGGGCAAACATTCCTCATTATAGTTGATGCACTGTCAAAGTGGCTGGAAGTTTTTCTAATGCCTTCTACCACATCCGAAGTAGTCATCTCTCTTTGCGGTGCCTATTCACCACACATGGGTTACCCAACATCCTTGTGTTGGATAATGGGCTTCAGTTTACCTCTATCACATTCGAGGGATTTTTAGGAAGTCTAGGGGTCCGGCATGTCCTCACAGCTCCCTACAACCCCCAATGCAATAGAATGGCTGAATGAATGGTTCAGACTACCAAGCGAGGCCTTTCCCAATTGGGCCCAGGGGGATGGCAGGAAGACATTGACCTGTTCCTGTCCTGGCAACATGTCATTCCAAGTGCAAGCACAGGTAGAAGTTCAGCCGAAATCCTTATGGGCAGGAAGCTCAGGACAACCTTAGATAGACTGCACCCCAGGTACAACCCCAACGCAGAACCAAAATATAATTGTAAGTCCAGGTCCTTTACCGAGGGCAACCAAGTATATGGCAACCCCATGGTTGCCAGGGACCATATCCAAACAAACGAGCCCAAAATCATATGAGTTGCAGCTGGAGGACGGCTGCACATGGAGGTCCATCAGGGAACAATTAACCAATCGTTCCTCTTCTCCAGACTCAAGACTGCCCCCTCCAGAGGACTCACCTCGACTGCCTGATTTCCAGTGGTGTCTTCCCCAGGAGATGCCGAGGGAGGAGGGAAGCCCGGTGCATAAGCTTGACGCCCATCCCAGGGTGGAGCCCGCAGCATCAGGCACAGGCCCGGCCTGCAGGCCTGACGCCGCCCAGGAGGCAGAGCCTGCAGACAGAGATCCTCCTCCGATGAAGTCTGAAACCCCAAATGAGCCGCGCAGGTCCAGTAGGGTCAAAACACGGCCCGTGTACTTACGCAACTACATATGTAAATAAATGCAAAAATCGATGGACTGTTCCATCTGGGAGGGAGGAGTGTAATATATTGTAAATATTTTCCAGTTTGGTCCATTGTTCTGGCAGAAAAGTAAGGTTTAAAATGATTGGTTCCTACAGCAAACAACCCTCTATAAAAGAAGGGCTGTTTGAGAACAAGCTAGCTGTTAGTCACTGTAAACTGAAACATATGCATATACACAGTACGTTATTCTTTACAAAGAAGAAAGTACATATACCTCTTATGGCTACTACTGGTAAAGGGGATAGAGGAATTGGAGAAGTCATGCTCCCTAACATGTTATTTATGGCAACAGAAGAGCAGCCTAGAATGTAAGGAAACATGAGTGAAGGCAGGGGATGGAGGAAAATATTACAGCAATACAGGATGCTTTAGCCAGTTTATCTTTCTTCCCTCCATATACAGTGTATAATCCATAACCATGGATAGTAAAACAGAAATTGATGAGTTAAAGTAAAGTAGATTTTCTTTTTTCTGCAGACCTGACACTTTCAGATATGTTTTTTTCTGCTCTCTTGGTTATGAAGATAGCATTTATAATGTAAATTTGTCAACCCTCTGGCTGTATTTGCTGTTGCTAGTTCATCCAATGAGTGAGAATTCCCAGCCGTATATGAACAGGGCTTTCACATCAAGTCTCAATTTATGGACATTTAGACAATATAAACCTGTGTGTTCCATGAAGACACCCCCACCCAATTTATCTGCTTTTTGATCCCCAAACAATTGTTATGTGATATCTATCATCTAAATCTGAAATTGTGATATGATACATATATTAGGACATGCAGTACAGTGGTGGGTTTCAAAAATGTTTGCTATTGGTTTGGTGGGCATGGCTAGGTGGCAGGGCATATGATTAAGTGGGCATGGCCAACTTGATGTCCCTCACACCCACACCCACTCAGTCACATGATACCCCCCCGCCATGCCCACAGGATTTTTTTTTTTTGATTTTCCACCTATCCACCCTGCCATCCCTTCGCCAGTCACCACATTTCTCCTCCTTTAGCAGTCCCAGCCCTAGCCCTGCTTCTTCCCCCCCACCACTGCCTCTTTGTTTGGGCTGTTTACCTTCCATGACTCCTGATCCAGAGTCCGGAAGGCAAACTGATCAGAGTTTTGGTGGCCCCCAGCCAAATATCACTACTGGAAAGCAGCTGGAAAATAAGCCTCCCAGCCACTGCCTCTTTGAGAGCTGTTGTGATGGCTGAAGCAGCTGGCCACAGGCCACCAAAAAGTGCTGGAAGTCACGGAAAAAGCTGCTGCTGTCACTGCCATGTTCTTCATGCATGTGCATCCCATTGGACTTCAAAGGCAATGGGATGCCCGTGCACAAAGAACATGACAACAGTGAACATGACAGGCCAGGCAAGCGGTGGCCAGGGTACCAGTTTGGGGGCATGGTCAGCTGGCCATCGCTATTGGTTCAGCGACCTTGGCCAAATTTCCTCCAACAGTTCGTGCGAACTGGTGCGAACTGGCTGAATACACCTTTGATGCAATATATTACAGTAATTCTAATTTGAGTTTGAATACAGGATTTATTTCCATTCACATGCAGAGGAAGAGAAGCAATTGTCTCTGCCTATCCCACTCACCACTTAAACACCTGTTTTGCTAAAGTAGTCTATATGAAATTCAACTCAAGGGGTACTTTCACTTGCATAAGGACATACTGGATGCAAGCCAATAGAGCTCTTTCTTCATTCTTTCCTTTCTCAACCATAATTTTGTACACAAGGTCCAACAACTTTCCAGCAGCTTCCTAGGTCATAAACTGGCCTTTAAACTGAATCTAATATGCAAACTACTTTTGTAGCCTTCCTCACTAGCCAGTATCTCAAGCTCAGGTAGGAATAACTATGCACTATAAGTCCTGTTAATTAAAAAAAATCCTGCCTTTCATATTGCAAAAATGAATTACTTTCCTAATTACAAAGACTGGCCTTGTAGGCAGTCAAATGTTTTGTATTTCGGGGGTTGTGTTAAGTGTTTCATACATACACAACAAGTACAGACAGACATTAATCATACTATTTTATTGGACTCATTTTAATTTGGTTATGTTATCTTTGCTTCAAAGATTATTAGTTGTCTAATGCTCCTGGGTTTGGATAGTATGAAGAAAATCTATTCAAAGAAATTGAGGTGGACCTGAGTATCATAAAATTGAATGATGAGATTGTAGATTAGTTACAATACCTGTACTCTGCCTACTGTAGTGAGATAAATTGAATGCATGGAAAATGTTATGAACATTACCCCTACTCTTTCAACAGGAAGTGTGACTGATTTAAGAAAAAAAAACACCCTTTCCTTTTTCTCCATTTTCACTCCCCAGACTAGCAATGGCTATATTCCCTTACACACAGTAAGCATTAAACATGCTCTACAATACTCTTATTCTTGAAGCTTCTAAATACCTGTGATATAGAAAAATACCATGGCTCAGCATCTAACTTAAGGATAATTTTTGGGAAAAGTTTAGGTAGTTCAGTAGATGATATATGATTGACAGATGAGAACTGTCACCTTCCTATTTGTCATTCAGTAATAGTGCAAGAACTTAATCCAGGGGGCCTCAGTTTACATTAGAGCTTTTTTACCTCAGCTAACCTACTATTAAAATAAAACATGATTTCCAATAATATGGAACTTCCATGCAAGCATAAAGCTGGAAGCACATGCAACGTTCTTTCAGGCATCAATAATGTGCAGGAAGCATTGCATTCAGGCTGTAATGTATTTTTAATTACAACTTTTGAAAGCCCTTGATAGAGATTTTCCAGTCCATCACCTCCTCCCTTTGTCTGTGTTAATGGATTGCATTGATTATGTGATTTGTAAAATTTACCACTGGTATAGATAATATGGTGAAATTTAATCTCCTAATTGATTTAATTGATTACATTTTGAAATATATCAAGCTGTAGCAGATATTCCAAGGGTATGGCCTAGTGTTGCATAAGAACTTTAAATTTACTTGCATATAAAAATACACTTTAAAAATATTTTCCTGATTAACACATGGGACTTTTTCACACTACAGAGCTTGTTCCTACAATGACTTGTTAAAACCCTTTCATCTCTTCCATTTGTGCTGCCACTCCACAATAGATTTCACAATGATTTTTCCTCTCTGCTCTGTTCCCAGATGGCATGAAGGAAGCAGGGAAGTGTTCTGCTTTAGCAAAGGTTACCAATAATAATGATATACCTTTGATGCTTTCACACTCTGAGCCAAGATGCTTGTCTTGTGTACACAAATGCCCTGGGAAGATTTTCCATGGGATCATTCCCATGCAAATACTCCTCCAGTTATTTTATAGTTACAGTTCGGCAATTTCTGATCTTAGAGCAGAGCTGAGAGAGAACAGCAACTATGCAAAGGAGCTAGTCCATGAAACATTAAACATCTACCTCCCCTCCTACATATTGCCCCTATAAAGGGTACCATTAACATTATAAAGAAAGATGGGCTTTGTAGACCCCCTAGTTTTGCTCAAAATAAATATTTCAGCAATCTCCTCTTGTAGGAACTTAGTGAATTTGGAGGAGATGCTCCCATCATTAGGATCATCCAGCAGTATGGACAAATGATGCTGAAGATTTTGAAGGCAAATAAAGAAAATGTCACTTTAAAAAAGCAGCCAAGATCACAATACTGAACCAAGGCAAATAGTTGGAAAGCAATTTTGTCTGGTAATTTGTACAACTGTGTTGAATTTACTAATATCACAGTGAATATCAAACATGCTTCCTAACTTAAGATAGAAAAGGGCATGTTAACAAAATAAAAAGGCTGTAGGCCACAGTTCAGCCTCTATGAGATGGGGAATGCTGAATGAACTAATCTTGATTGGTATCTAATGCTTTATTCTCACCTTATACTGGGTGTTGACAGCTTTTGAAATGTACCAGAGCCTTGGGAGACTTCACTTACGACACCTGCTCTCTGCATCAAGGGAACTATTGGAAACATAATAGTAAAAATCATATTTTCATTTCACTTCGTCTCAACACCAGACAGGATTGTTCCAAGGATATGGACTTCTGAGTCCACTACTGTTCCAATTCTGCTGTGGGCTTCTCTTCAAATGCCAAAAAAAAAAATTCTTAAAAGGTCAATGAATTGTGAAATATTTGTATTAACCATCTCCTGGATCAGCTCAGTTCAAAAGACCTTCTCAAGTACAAAAGCCTCTGGGCTGCATTGGAATAAAGTAACTCAACTCCTCACCTAGGAAAAAAAAAGGCAGCTCCTCAGCATCACTGCAGGAAAGGAAGGGCTGAGCAGTCCAAGAAGCTGAAAGCAATTGGCAGCTTTTTGGGTCTCTGCCTGCTCATTCCCCCTTGTCCTTCTCACCATATGGTCAGCTAGTAAATGCAGAGCAAACTCTCTTGCCGACTAACAAACTGTCAACAGGGAAAGGGGAAAAAAAGCTGAGTAAGATATGAATCAAGAGTGATCGGGGTTTCATTGTTGTTTCTATTAGGAAAGACAAGCAGACCTTGTGGGGAAGCTTAAATGCTAGTTGCCACTCTTTCACAAAGCTGGCTTTCTGAACAAATTGGGACCATGAACAAACACAATGCAAGCCATAAGCTGTTTGTGTGTGTGCATCTCTGTGTGTGTGTGTGCATGACAGTTCATAAAATATATTACAATTAAATAATTTAAACATTTTAAAACAATAAAATCAGTAAAAACATTAAACACATTAGAAATGTCTAACTGAAGATACAGAAGATATTTGGCAAGATATTTGGCCCATTAGCCCATTAGTCAGGAAACATAGCCCTAACCACATTCAGCACCCTAGGCTCAGGGACATGGCCAGGTGTTCAAGGCGGTACAAAAGGCTAACAGGATTGGGCCATTCTAATCTCTGATACTTCTTGACCTCGTTGGACTGATGGAGACTCTTGAAAAAGGGCTATTCCTCAGATTCCAAGACATGTAGGGCTCTACAGGTAACCACCAGCATCTTGAGTTTCACTTACAAATATACCAGTAGCTAGCACAGCTCACGCAGAAGTGGTTTACATGTGCCATATATCTGGCACTATTTTCTACCTGTGCAGCGGCATTGTGTACCACTTGGAGTTTCTGAATGTTATTCAAGGGTAGCCCCATATATAGAGTGTGTTACAGAAATCTAACCTAAAGGTTACAAGGGTGTGAATTACTATGAGCAGGACCTCCATGTATGGGCAAAACATTTTTGCCATGTCCTAAAAGCTTACAATAGGAAGTTATAATAAAAGCTGAAACTTGGGAAAATGTACTGAATTTATACTGAGTTTACATGGACCATAATTATTTGTACTCCTTGATCTGGATGGTTATGAGGTTTGCAACTGTATAAGAACTGTTATTCTGAGAATGACAAAACTGAACAATTTAAATGTGTATTGATCAGGATTATTCTCCCATTTTAAGAGATTCTTTTTACTTTAATCATGTGGGCTGATAACATTCCATAGGCTGGCTCTGGAAATGCCAATCACAATGTAAATTTCCCAAATGGGAAATTTCAGCAGTCAAAAGACTTTGCTTTCTATAAGCCTTTTTTTCTATGTACAAATTTATTCTATTCTACTGACTCAACAATTTAAATGTATATTCATCTGATTTTTTTAAAAAAAACTCTTTCTGAATGTAAAAATCTATATTCAACTTTCCAGTTTTATGTATATTTTCTTAATATACATGTTTTACAGCAGTGATGGCTAACCTTTTTGCCATTGTGTGCCAAAAGTGGGGGGTGCCTGTGGGGGTTTGTGCATCTGTGTACCCACACCCATAATTCAATTTGCCCCACCCTCCCTAGAAAGGCTCTGGAGCCTGGGGAGAGTGAAAAAGAGGCCTTCCCCACACACCCAGGCCCTCCAGAGGCTGGAAACAGCCTCTTTTCTGACTTCTGGAGGGACCAGAAGGTCTAAAAATCAGCTGGCCAGCGGCCACATGTGCATCAGAGCTGAACTTAGGGGAACACTTGTGTGCCCACTGACATGGCTCCACGTGCCACCTGTGGCACCCGTGCCATAGGTTCGCCATCATGGTTTTAGAGAATCATGTTCAGTAATATGCACATTTTTGTGATAAACAATTTCTTTTCACATTTCATATTTATTTAGGGCACGGGAACCCAATCACAAAATTGGGAACAATCAATAATGAAGGAAAATTGCATTCCAATTCATGTATTGGTTTGGAAAGTTAGGCTGGTTCTTATTGAAATGCACACCCTGTGGAGTGCATTAAGAGGACAAAGTTGGAGAAGACCAAAGATCATACAGTAATCAATTATTTAAGGAAGTCAGAAGAAAGGGAGTTTTTCAAGCATGAAATCTGTATTTCTTGGCATAAATCAGCTAGGCAAGGAAAGACAAAAGTGACTTTGGCTTGGTTCTCACTCTGTACTAAAACTGTGTTAGGCAGTTGTACATTGGACTGCAGTCAGAGGCCTGGCATGGAGGGATAATAGTGGTTTGATTTCTTACATCAGCTAGAAGGTATGTTTTGTCATTCAATCTCTCATCGGTAGATTGTCACAGTATCAACTAGACAATTGACTCTACAATGAGGTACTGATTTGGGTAAATAGGGAAATTAAGGACAGGTTCATTATACAATCAAATTTTCAAAGAAAGTTTGTCACGCCATAGCAGACTGAGTTCTTTTTACCATTGTCTCAAGCCTAAACTATGACTTACATTTGGTTTGGTTTTATAAGCTTTAAGCAATACATCAATTTATTTCAATTTAGTTGGAGGGCATTAAATTCTTTTGTTTTTAGCATAAGACAATGCTATGTTCATTTTCTTGCATTTCTGGTTCCTTAATAAAATCTGCATAAGAAACAGCATGTTAATAAAGAAGCATTTTCTGCCTCAGGAGAGTAACAGCAAAGCCCACTGACATTTTCAGAAGCAAGGGGGGGGGGGTTTGTGTCTTGTATCTATTTTGCTCCTTCTCTTTCCTTATACAAAGAATGAAAAAAATATTTTAAGTGGGATTAACAATACATTATCTCAGGAAGGTGGCTGAATGGCAGAAGCTAGACAAAAGAGACTGCAAGAAACAAGCTTGCTTGTAATGCTGGTCTTTGAAAACACGTCCTGGATATCTCCCACTTGACACAGCCTTGGTTGTATGTGAGGGCATTCATATCCAACTGTAATTGTCTAGCAATTGTTCCACACTGAGAAAATAGTTCTGATTACAGACATTAACACATTGAGGCATTAAGTTTCTCTGCAGTAATTACCCTTGAGCTTAGTCTCACAAATGAATTAATATGCTGATCGCTTGGACTAATAGAACTAGCAGAAGAGTGATGAATTGCTTCCAAATCAGATAAAATCAAGCATGACATCATTTAATTAATTTCTTCTTTGGGGGACATATATAAGGAGGGAAGACAGTGGAAACATTGGAAAAGAGACAAATGGTCTCTTTGTGTGGGATTCCATCCCTCACACCTAATCCCTAAAGAAGTGACTGGCCCAAGAAGACAGATTTTTCCTTTTCATGAAAAATGCCTTGTGGGAGAATATGCAGTACATAGACACACTGTATCATGGCTGGATTCCCCCCTCCCTTTTCACATATTCCAAGTCCTTTAAATTGGACATAAAGACCTACTGAAAACCCGGCTGCCACTTTTGTGACTTTTCCAAATACCAGCAAGACTGAATTATGGGGATGAAATTAAAAAAGCTATCACTATTCCATGGCTTCATCCCATGATGGTGAGAAAAAGCTTGATTATGTGAGATCTGTAAATTGGGGAGAGACTGAGATGACATCCAGTTTTCCTTATCAAACAAAACTATTCTGCCTTTGATTTTTCAGATTCATACTTGTCACTGCATTGTAAAACTCTAGCCTGCCCACTTATAGAAACTGCAAATGAGCTATATCTAAATAACAAAGCAGTTCAACAACCAATAATATAAACCTAACATGAAAATAAGGCTAACTAAATACATTAAAAGTATTAAAACCAATCAGACCACAGTTTTTAAGTGCTCTTCTAAAAAGTCTCTATCTCAAAGGAATGTGGGGGCCATGGAGATTTCAGGGGCTGCAGCTTACATAGTGTGGAATTCCATATTGTGTGGATCACAACAAATTGTGGCAAGTTGTTAAAGAGATGGGAGTACCAGACCATCTTATTTGTCTCTTGAGAAACCCATGTGCTGATCAAGAAGCAACAGTGAGAACTGGACATGGAACCACTGATTGGTTCAAAACTGCAGTGGTAGGTTGCTCCTGGCTCAGACCAATTCACGCAATCCGGTAGTTGACCAGATGATGTTACTGAACTGGTTCTTACCAGTTTGCAAGCTGGGCCCTCATGCGCGCACCCGCAAGATTTAATTTTTCCCCCAGCAGCTGAGTTAACTCCCAAACTGTTATGAGCATGCACAGAGCTTGCAGGGGTGGGCCAGACAGAAGGAAGCTGACACCTGCGCTGTTCCACATGGCTGCTATGGCTTGGGGGCACTGTGGTGAAGGCAGGGGCACTGAGCAGAGGAAGTGTTCTCAGGGTGCAGTGCAGAGCGCACATGCGCCCTTGCCTCTGGCCAATCCCTCCTTCCCAACCCAATTTGTGGCTGGCTGAAGATTGTGACTGCTAAGGCGAGCGATGGGTGCAGGTGATGGAGAGGCCTGGCTGCCATGACTGGGCACTCTGGAGTGGCCTGAAGCACAAGAAGAAAGGTGAGTGAGGGCTGCCTGCTGCCTGAAAAGGGAGGGAAGGCCAAGGCAGGCAGGGAGGGAGCCAGGCAGCTGTCAGGACTGCAAATGAGGTAGGCCAAATGGTGAGCTTTGAGCACTGGACCAAGGAGCTGGGACAACCTGGGAGAGGCGGCTTTGATGCCCCAATGCTAAGAAGCACCGCAGCAAACTAGCAGCAGCGTCATACACCCATATTCGGCAGCCTCATGGAGGGAGACTGTGGGTGTCCATGTGGAGCTTTAAAGAAGGAAAAGAGGAGTGGGAGGCATGGAGATGGGCTCTTGTCTGGGAGCCCCCCTGATGCCACCATCCATTTCTGCATCGCCCCCCCCCCCAAATTATGACCAGCGGCGTTGGATTCTGCCATGAAAATATTACACCCCTGCCCGCTGGCCTAGCCCAAGATGGGTGAGGGGCAACATTTGGAGGGGTTCCTGGGCTCTGCCAGCCATCCCCTTCATGAGCAGAATGTCACTCACTGACATTGCTATTCAGGCATGGAGGGAAAGGTAGGCGTGGCCCCATGGTAGCTTGACCTGCAGCCCACAGACCAGAGCCCATCTCCATACCACCTGCACCTCTTTCCCTCCTTTAAACCCCCATGTGGATACCCACAGCCTTCCTCCATGAGCTGCCAAAAAGCTCCTCTCCGCTTGCCCGAATCTCCCTTGCACCTCCTATGGAGGGGAGCATGCCCGACTTCTACATGGTAGAAGAT
>JANHFP010004580.1:53218-64122 GCA_032468135.1 Calamaria suluensis
CTCAGTCTCTGGCCAATAGGACTTAGTTATCACCCACTGCTTTTGGACTCCCACGCAGACCAAGGAGAACACCGTTCTGGTGAGTACAACATACTATACCTATCATATTTTTAAAGGGAAATTCATTCATATGTGTCTTATCACAGAAATACCTTTGTAAGTCAGTTCATGGTCTATAATTGTAAAAAAATGCAAAATTAAGTCTTCACCTTGCAGAAGTGCAAGAGTGAGTTACAGTACATGAAGCTGAACTTCCTTAGACCTCTTTTATTATAAATGGATGTTTGTTAAGTGTGAATGGAATTTTAGGGTCATGTGAGAATGACCCTAAATCATAAAAAATCAAAGTAGACCTTTCTGTAAGTCAGAGATATAGGCTGGTGACAAATCCACGAAATATACCTTCCTACCTCCATTTGAGAAAGTCCACTACAAATATTTTTCCCCAGTGATCAATAGTATGCTCTCTCACTGCAAATTTTCCATTTTTGTACCTTATTTTGGTATTCCTGCTAATATCTAGCCTAACTTAACCAGCAAACTGTCATGGACATAATATATTTGGACTTTAGCTAAGGTAAAGTAGGCAACAGCCTATTATTTGATAAAATAGATAACATTACCACCAAGTTGATTCATAACTGGCTCACCAACCAGACTCAATGTGTGGAACTACATCTACATGGAGGGAAGCTTGCAGTGGGGCACCCCAAGGTTTTAGCTTAAGCCCAGTACTCTTCAACATCTTCATAAATGTTTAGATGAGGGAATAGAAGGGGAACTCATCAAATTTGCAGATGATATACCAATCTGGGGAGAATAGCCAACATTTTAGAACATAGGCGCAAGATCCAGAAGGATCTTTACAGACGTGAACATTAGGCCCTATCCCAAAAAACAGGGTGAGAAAAGAAGTCCACCTTCCCATTGGCATTCCATTCTTCCCTTTTACCTATAAGACTTCATATGCCAATGTCCAGGCTGGTCTTAAATTTGTTTTCCTTGTGATGCTGCCTTTGCTTAGGAAAGATGGTCGATCCCTTGATGGCTGAGGATCAACATATGGTTATTAGTAGCATGAGGATGCAAATATCAGAATATTAGTTTTTGTTTTTCAGAATGGTAGTATAAAATGTTTCTTATTTCTATGTACCTGAAAAAGTCATCTAAGAAAAACGAAGGAAGGAAGGAAGGGCATCACATATGGAGAGAAACCATACAGGAATATAACAAAAGACAGGAAGAAATACTTTACAGGGGGTTACAAAAATAAAGAGTAATTTGGATGGAAGTAAAATATTGTTTCAGGAGTAACAAAGAGGGCTATAGAAGGAGCTTTCAGCAGGGTGAATGAAAGTAAAATGAGATTAAGTGGAAGAGAGGGAATCCAATAATTTTAGAGATTTATGCAATATTTTAAGAGGGATGCAGTGGCTCACTGCCTAACACCCTGAGTTTGTCAGTTGAAAGGTCGGCTGTTCAGCGGTTCGAATCCCTGGTGCCACATAACGGGTTGAGCTCCCATTACTTGTCCCAGCTTCTGCCAACCTAGCAGTTCAAAAGCATATAAAAATGCAAGTAGAAAAATAGGGACCCCCTTTGGTGGGAAGGTAACAGTGTTCCATGCACCTTTGGCATTTAGTCATGCCGGCCACATGACCACGGAGACGTCTTTGGACAGCGCTGGCTCTTCAGCTTTCAAACAGAGATGAGCACTGCCCCCTAGAGTCAGAAACGACTCGCACATACATGCGAGGGAAACCTTTACCTTTTATAAGAACTGATGAGATTTTATTTTGTATATGTACTTACTGACAATGGGTATATTACATACCAAGCACACACATCCATCACCAACCAGAAGACAGGGAAGCCATCTGGTTGAAACAAGTAGGGATAATTCCTGTCATTTCAATTGTATATATAGTTTAAATAACAGCTCTCCCTGTGATTATTATTATTATTATTTTCTTTGGTCTATTTAAACCAAACACCTGACAGTCCATGAATGAGGCATTTTGGAGGTTGACAGAAATACAAAGGTTGATGAAGCAGTTCAAAGGAATTCAAGATAGGAAAAAAACAGTGTCAGTGTTTTTAAAAGCCTGTAGTGGCTCTACTTTTAATTGAATGGAATAATTTTGGACCAGGGCATCATCATTAGGTCTTGGGCCTCTTTAGAGATATGACCTTACCTAAAAGAAAAATATTTGATAACCAGGCAGTCTTTAAATATTACTTAGAATTGCTTCAGGTTGGACCGTACGGTTGCTGCTATATAAATATTGACTGATACTGTGCTGCAGTATTTATTTTACAGGTGTTCCTTTCTCATGTAGTATTATACTCTGAATAAAGTTCAGTAAAATTTAAAGCAATCTCTGGCCATTAACCATCAGCTCTTAACCAGGTAAAGGGGCAGTTTTACACTCAACAGGATCTCTGATCCATCTAGTTATCCATTGTGCGCTACAGTAATACATGGGGTCACGTCACCAGCAATGCCTCCCCCAGTAAGAGCAATTTAATATAGACCATTATGCATTGTTTATTTGGTGAAGGGTACGCCTTGCATTTTTCATTCCTGAGTCAGCAAAGAGAAACTGTATTTTTACGATACAGCTTCCTTTTTAAGAAGTCACAGAATTATAGGGTTTGTAGAGTCCAACCTTTTGCAACCCAGCCTCTTCTGAAAAGCCTCCAGACTGATAAGGAACCCACAATCTCCACTGTTCTAGTATTGTACAACTCTTACCGTCTGGATTTTTCCCCTTATATTTAAAGGAAACATAGGTAGCTTTGTATTCTTAGCTGCGCTGCCTCTAAAGCTTTCCGGACATTTTATCCTTTCAATGCAGAGGTGAAATGCTACCGGTTTGGACCGGTTCGGTAGAACCGGTAGCGGAGATTGGGGCTGGTTCTCAGAACCAGTAGCGATCACTGGCTGGCCACGCCCCCAAACCGATCCGCGACCCTGCCATGCTTGCCTGTCTTCTGCGCTGCCTTCCTGGTGTCCCCGTGGCCAACTTGTGAAGGCAGGCAAGTGGAAGACAGCGCAGAAGGCAGGCAAGCATGGCACAGCTGTGGGAAAGGGAGATAGCAACCTAATTCCTTCCCCAAATCTCTGCCATGCTTGCCTGGGGAATGCACAGCCCTTCAAGTGGAGAGTGGGGCAAGAGAATGCTCCGAAATTAGCTTCGCCAGAATGACGTGAGTGAGTGACATGTGTGACGTCAACTTGGCCACACCCACCAAGCTACGTCCAAGCCACGCCCACAGAACCGATGGCAACAATTTTTAGATTTCACCCCTCCTTCAATGAATTTGTAGTTCCAGAACAGCGGTCTCCAACTTTGGCAGCTTTAAGCCTGGAGGACTTCAACTCCCAGAATTCCCCAGCCAGCTTGCTGGGAAATCTGGGAGTTGAAGTCGTCCAGGCTTAAAGTTGCCAAGGTTGGAGACCCCTGGACTAGAAGCTGATTTAATGCAATGTTAAGTATATTGTTCACAAAACAAATTTGTAATTGAGAAGAGTTTAACTGAATTGTCAATATTTCTGACTCAATATCTTAGGCCAGGGGTCAGCAAACTGGGGCTCTGGAGTCGCATGTGGCTCTTTCACCCCTCTGCTGCGACTTCCTGCCACTCAAAATATGTGTCACAACCGCCAATGTGCGAAACCCACCAGCACACAATTTATTGAGCTTTTCAACCCCCGGTAGGTCAGCTATGGATAAATCCAAGGAAAGAAAACTTTCAGAAGAAAACGTAACGTTTGATTCAACTACATAGTTTTGTGGCTGCTCAGGAAATAGCATGGGAAAGTTTTTTTTGTGGCTCCCGGTGTTTTCTTTTATATGGGAAACAGGTCCAAATGGCTCTTTGAGTGTTTAAGATTGCTGACCCTTGCCTTAGGCAAACAGAGGTGTGTTTTACATTCTACCACCCATGACTACCTAACCATTTTCACTGAGTAAACCAGCAATGGCTGGGATTGCAAGGGCATCCATAAACCATAGTCTATAAAGCACTATGCCTGGCTACATACACATTGTACTAAACCCAAATCAAGCAGCTCACATGATGGCTTAGTGTGGGGGCTCGACCCCTTACTTCCTAGAAGCTTAAAATGTATTCAGTGCCCTACTTCATCACTGTAAAAGTAATAGAAGGGTTATCTTCATTATTGTTATTTTGACACACGTTGATTGAGTGACTCTAATTACAAGTGTAAGGTTTACAAGTATGATTCAGGGACGACAGAGGACCTTAGCTTTAGATGAAAATGCAGGGTGGTTGAATAATTAATTATAGAAGACTTCAGATTTCAGTCCTTTCTGTTAACCAAATGTACTTAATTGGAGTGTATTTCTTCCACTCAGGGAATTGCAGCTCTTAAAATTGTTGGATTTAAGGTGGGAGGGAGGTAGAAGTATAGGATAGTTTCGGTTGTTAGTTCATTGGTTGGTAATATTCTATTCTGTCTCTTAGATATCTAAAGTTTGTTCATTTCCCCTGTATGAGTTTTCCTTTCCATACAGTTAATTGAGGTTCTGGTGATGACGGAAATCTTAGATCAGAATCAGATCATCCCATAAAGTTAGGGAGAAAGGACAAATAAGTGAGCAGGACTTGAAGGAAACTTATAAGAGTGCATGAAGCGATGAGTTTCAGTATTTCAGTTTAGAATAATTTACCATACTTCATTATCTGATTCTTTCTGTTTTCAACTGGAGCTGCCAAGAAATGAACGTAGGACTGTATGTATGGCAGTGAAAAAATATCAAAATAGTTCCACCTACTTCAAAGGTATTGTAAAACTTCAAGATTTTTTAGAAATATTTAAAAGCAAAAAAAGAGCAATTAGACTAGCCTGACTGAGACTGGCAATCCATTGGCCATAAAATGAGGGTTTAAAATTTAAAGTGATATAAAGAATACTTTAAAGGTTTTCCTCACACAAATGTGCTAGTCATTTCCAACTCTAGGGGGCGGTGCTCATCTCTGTTTCAAAGCCGAAGAGCCAGTGCTGTCTGAAGACATCTCCATGGTCATGTGGCCAGCAAGACTAAACACCAAAGGTGCATGGAACGCTGTTAACTTCCCACCAAAGGTGGTCCCTATTTTTGTACTTGCATTTTTACATGCTTTCGAAACTGCTAGGTTGGTAGAAGCTGGGACAAGTAACGGGAACCCACCCCATTATGCAGCACTAGGGATTCGAAATGCTCAACTGCCGACCTTCCAATTGACAAGCTCAATTGTCTTACCCGCTGAGCCACCGCATCCGTAAGAATACTTTGGAAAAGTGTATATCTAGGTTAAGGACAGATGCACCGTGTGTAAACTATCCGAGAACTGAGAACCACAGTTTTTTGCAAACAATAACCTGTCCTATACACAATCCAAGTTATACTGATGCATAATCAAGACAGAATTTTGCCTGCAGGCAGGCACAATTAGAGGAACAGACCAGATAGTCCCATGTGCCAAAGAAAAATTACATATATGCATATACATTTATGGTTAATACTTAGAATATAGAATAACAAGAGTTGGAAGGGTCCTTGGAGGTCTTTCTAGTCCAACCCCCTGTTAGCAGGAAACCCTACACTACTTCAGACAAATGGTTATCCAACATCTTCCTAAAAACTTCCAGTGTTGGAGCATTCACAACTTCTGGAGGCAAGTTGTTCCACTGATTTATTGTTCTAACAATAAATTCATATAAATTTGATGTTTTAGAAATGTAAAGGGCGCTGAAGTACTTAAGATTTCAAAATGTGAAAGAAAAAAAATGAAAATCTTAAAGAAATCATAAGTACAATATTGGCTCCCTTGATAGAAAAAGAAAAAGATCAGATAGCGTGGGACATCAACCAAGTTTATAGAATAAATTTGAATTATGTTAGAATTCACAATGTCCCATGAGAAATTCGTGTTAATTTTTTTAGGAGATCCACGACAGAAGAGGTCCTGCAGGCCCAGAGGGAGAGGCCTCTAAGATATGAGGGCAGGGAGGTTGCAATACGAAAATATTTAACAAAACAGATAAGGGAGACCAGGCAAAAGTACTAGGTATTGTCAACAAGTCTGCATAAAAGGGAAATAAGATTTAGATGGTTATTGCCAGAAGAAATGTTATTCTTCTGGAAGGATAAAAGAATAAAAATAAATACAATAAGAGAAGTGGAAGCTTTCGTTAAAGAATATAAGATCCTTCCAGAAGAAGAAAACAAGGGAACAAGATGAGGAGTTGAAAATAAAGAAATTGAAAACAGGAGGAGAGAGGTGGCCAGTGGTGTTCCACAGGGAGGGGAGGAGTCGCAGTGCACAGGAGGTTGAGATTGTAAAAGAAGAAGAAACAAAAATATAAAAGCTTATATAGTGAAAAGGTGAAGATATAAAGAAAAGTGAAATCTGAAGTTTGTTTAATACGTACCTTTATAAACAATATGAAGGAGAGAGTGCCAGACAGGAACCAAGTAAAGTAGTTGAGATATGTTTTGATTTTTTATTGATTTAATTCATAGTTATGTAATACTGAAGTAATAATATGAATTGATACAATAATAAGATTATAAGATATTTTATATGTTAAGATTTTTAATTTGATTTTTTAACTTTGAATGACAAACTGCTTTAAAAAATGGTGTATTTGGGTTTTTTTTCCCATTACCCTATATCTTTTAAATGTAAAACGCAACAAAAAACATTAATTCATATAAATTCATCTAGAATCCAATGGGAAGGAGGTCTATAGTATTGGTGAATAGTGCAGTTTTCTACATTGCCTCAAGTTGGACATTTTCAGCAAGATTCTGAACATTTTGATTGGATGTATTGTAGGCAAATGTATAATAAATGAAGTTTTTAAATTAATTCTCTAGCTGCATCAACAAATTTGAAAGTTAATTGTATTGAAGACTTCATATAGTATATTTATTTCTGAGTAGTTGTGATACCTGAAAGACTCCCATCTGGCACTCCCATCTTCCTTTTCACAGCAGAGTTATCCAGCTTACAAAATTATATGTTCTTTCCATTAAAATAAATGTCTTTAAAATAATAATTAACATGTTCTATTTACTTCAATCGAATCAAACTTAGGCTGCTTTTCCTTTTTTTTTTCAAAGTAATTTTTATTAGTTTTCATAGGATAGGGAAAAAGGAAAAGGGAAGGGGGAAAGGGTATATTTCCATGTTCAAATCAACAAACTGCAATAAGGTTTAAATGATCTTACAATAATAAGTAATAATATGTTACATTATATTTCTTAATTATATTATATTCAAAAATAAAGCAAAGCTTGAAGAGTTCATATTATAAAGTTTGTACATGTTCCAAAACATAATATATCTATGTTTTTACTATTTCTCTATCAATTTCTTATGATTTTTAATTTTTTACTTAATGATATTTATCAAATTATAATCTTATATCTTTTTGTTTTTCATTTGGATTTATAGACAATAGAGATATTACATCCATTCTTTATTCACCTGCAAATTACCTAATTTCCGGTTTCCTAACCATATCTTTAGCATTTTAATAAGCACATCTAATATCATTTATCTTGTGATCTCAATAATCTAGGGGACAGTTCTCTTTGATCTATGGGTCCTCTGTCTCCTTTTGGTCTGGATATTTGAGCTCTTTCCTCTTCCCTCTGTCTTCATACTGCTAACGTGGCTTCTTCACTTTGTTTCCTGGGATCTATCTCTTCTCCCTCTAGGAATGTTCTGTGTTCTTTTATAGAAAGCCTCCGCTTCACTGCTGTTGTTTAATTTGCATCTTTTCACACCCCAGAAGATTAAAACACCTTCTGGAATCAGACATCTAAAGATTATTCCTTTGGAAAACAGTTTATTTGTTAAAAATTGGTAGTTTATTCTAGATTCTCCTATTTTTTTCGGGATTTGCTTAAAGACTACAAGTTCCTTTCCCTTGTACTTCAGGGGTTGATTTCCTCAATACTCTCAAGATTTCATCTTGAGGAATGTTATATGGATTTCCCTCGGTACTTTATTCTTTCTGGCATAGTTTGGATTAACTCTATAAATTTGATCAATTTCCCATTTCATTTGCTCTATTTCTATCCCTAATAATTCTGCAAGTATGTCACTCATTAATTCCCTTAACTCTTCATTATTCTCTTCAATGACATTGTGAAATCTCAGGAAAAAATGATGCTCTCTCCATCTCTGTGGTTGCTATGTTATTTTCTAAAATTTCATTTACTTGGTTTAACCTCTGATTTTCTTTTTCTAATTAACTTCTGGTCTATCTTCTCTGATTTCTCTTCCATCTATTTTACTCTTTGTTGGTACTCTGTTGTGATTTGTTGCAAATTTTCAAGTTTTTGCTCTATCTTGGTAAAGTCTATTTTACCTCCTCTTTCAATTCTACAATTGCTTGTAGTACTGCTTGCATCTATTTTGGTGCTGGTCCCGTCTTTTTTTTTGTGCATATGTTGAGATTAATTTTTGAGGGGCTGGGCCCGTTGATGCTGAAGTCGTGGACGAGGCTGGTTTTTTGAATCCCTTTGCCCAAGTAGCCATCTTCTATTTTTTCCTAGATTACAATATTTTTATAATTCACAAATTGTCTAATTATCTGATATATAGTCAATGCTTTTTCATTAGCTAAAAAATAATAAACTTCCCTATAACAGTAAAACAAAATACAACTTTGCACAGGGCTCAAAAACACTGGGCTCCATCAGAGTCAACATACAAATAATAAGAATCTACCAGATTGATCTAAGTCTTCCAGACATCAGCAATAAACTTCAAAGAGAAGGATACAGAGTAACAATTTAAGCTTTTAACTAAACAATGCAACCAAGGATCTGAACTCTACATTTAGCTTTTTAAAAAAGTACCCTTCACTTTCAAACTTTGCAGAGACACTTAACAAATCACAGAATTGTAGTGAAAAATACCAAGAAACTGGTAGGTATTTCACCCTCTCTCCATCTCTCTAATGAATGTACTCCAGGCCAACATCATCCATCAGGAGAGAGAAAGAGGCAAAACAGGAAGGAAAACAGAAGGTGAAAGTTCCGATACATTTAAAAATGTGCTGAATTATGGCCTTGGCTTTCTTATGTTGCAAAGCCAGCAATCTAGTGATACCATACAGCAAAACGTTGATGGAGTGTGAGCTCAACATTCACCCGCATGTATTTTAGAATAGCTTCAGCAATACAACAACCATCATAAAAGCAAAAGCAAGCCACCTTGGATATAGTCCAAGGCTGCATTTAAAACTCAATTATGATCTATTTAAATAAATGATGAAGATTTAATTTTCATTCCATTTCCAGGCACTTATTGCCTTATGAGTATTAGCCTGTAGAGTTAAAACTATCTATTGTTTAAAACTACTGTCCAGACCAAGCACCTGGAAAATATGGATTTTTTAAACACACACATACACATCTTTTTTTACCACATGTTTATATGGATTCTTAGTCATCCAGGTTACAGTTGTGTCAAAGGTCCTTTTTCAAAAGGTCCTTTTTCAAAATCTCTCTCTCTCTCTCTCTCTCTCAAGTTGGGGTTGGTAGGAAGGGGACAGGCCTAGACTGTAACCTCTGCTTTATGGTGTACTTTAGAGTTCTGTTCTCTCTCCACTCTTAATTAACATCTACAGCAGGCCTGTCAAACTGGCAGCCCATGCACAGGCCACACCCCTTCCAGCTTCACAAACTCAGAAAACATCATGATGCATCACGATTCAGCCAATGACTTGATTGAGTTTGACACCTGTGATCTACAGTATGGCTGCTGGTTGGGATCATATGAAAGGACAATATTGAATAGCACTCAATAAGCACTATGTTAAAGACAAAGGTTTCCCTTGTCCAGTCATGTCCAATTCGAGAGGACAATGCTCATCTCCAATTCCTAGGCAAATGTCTAAAAACATTTATGTGGTCATGCATGGCTATATGCTGAGGTGCATGGAACACTGTTTATTTTCCATCAAAGTGCCACCTATTTATCTACTTGCATTTATATATGCCCAAGCTGCTAGGGGCAGGAGCTGGGGAAAGTAATGGGAGCTTCCCCACCATGCAGCACTCAAGTTTCGAACTCAGACTGTCAGCTTTCCAGTTAACAAACTCAGTGTCTTTAACTGCTGAGCTATTGTGCTTTCTTCCAACAATATGTTAATGATACCTAATTATACAGTATATCTGTACTCTTTGACAACTAAGTGATGTTATCACTATATTTTTAACATATACTGGATGGTATAGGAGCCTTGATGGGGAGGAAAAGACTGAGTGATTCTGGGGACTTAATATATTTGGTTCTAGATAGTTTAGCAGTACTTCAGATAGGGCAGTGGTGAAATCTGAACTGGCTTGCCACCAGTTCACTGGGCATGCATGTGCAGTGCAAGCCAAACACATGCTGCATGTACACACATGCATAGTGCACATAGAGCATGCCAAATGCGCACTGCATGCACATGCACAATACACACCAAACACGTGCTTTGCATGGAAAAATGAGGCTTGCGAAGGTACATAAAACAGTGAGGGGGAAACAGCTATGCTGCACAATTTAGATTCACTAGAAAGCAGGATTTCCTGCTTTCTACCAATCTTAAATCGCACAGCATAGCTGATCATTCCATCAGCCATGACACCATGGGAGAGGAGGAGGGGTGGCAATCGTAATAAAAGAGACCCTTTGTCCTAGGGAGGCCACTGTCCCTCAGACAACTGGCTGTGAATCGCTGTTTGTGAAGTGGGGCCAAGGGGTTCAGGTGGGCCTGTTGATCACGTATCTGGCTCCCTGCTACATGACAATGGCCCTGCCCAATCTCCTCGAGGTGATAGCCGAGTTGGCAGTTGAGACCCCCAGACTGTTAGTCATGGGGGATTTCA
>JANHFP010004580.1:92364-102411 GCA_032468135.1 Calamaria suluensis
GTCCCAATGGCCTCCATGTGCCGTTTGGTGACCCCAAGGAGTAGGGCCTTCTCTGTGGGGGCACCAACCCTCTGGAAAGAATTGCCTCCAATGCTGGGGATGCTCCCCGACCTAAGGTCATTTCATCGGGAGCTGAAGACCTGGCTCTTCTGGCAGGCCGGCCTAGGGTGACCATGGTTTTTTTAAAAAAATTGATTTAATTTTAAAGATTTTAAAGTTTTTAAATTTTAAATTTTGGAAATTGTGGTTTTCTGTTGTGAACTGCCCCGAGTCTGCGGAGATGGGGAGGTATAGAAATCAGACAAATAAAATAAAATAAATAAACTATAAGTGGCTAAACTGAAGCCATACTGTGCAAAGTGAAAAAAGGTACTATCACTTCAAATTCAATGTGAACAACATCTCAGCTATGTATACCACAAAGATTAAGGATAGGTTTTAACCACTGAAACCTCTCAGAAGTTAAAAGGAAAAGATCCAAATGAACAGTGATGAGAGATCCAAGGTAACATTATGGAAATTGCTAGGAAATATGTGTCATGCCAAAAATCAAAGAGAACAAAGTAGTGACTATCCAGTGACATAATCAAAATATCTTGTCAGCAAATGGAGGCCAAAGCCAAAGGTAGTAAGGATGAAGTTAAAAAGCTGAATGCAATTTTCCAACATGAAGCCAGGAAAGACCAAAAAGAGGCAATGGAAGGATCAGTGTCAACATCTGGAAGAAACTAACAGGAAGGGACACACTAAGGCCATGTTTGCTGCAGTAAAACGATGTAATCAGCACAGAAAGGAACTGTTAAAAACCTCAATGGGAATGTACTAAGGCAGCGGCTCCCAACCTTTTGGGCACCAGGGACAATTCCATAGAGAGAGGTTTTTCCGTGGACTGGAGGGCATGGCTGCATATGTTGCTTGCATCCCATGGATGGGGCTTTCTTTGTTTGCATGGCCTGGTCTCTGGCATGCCACAGCCGCTGCTGCACTGATTGGGGGTTGGGGACTAAGGGACCAGCAGAAGATCAAGAACAGGTGGATATAGCAGTTTACTTTCAAGATGATGACGATGACTGCCTAACTGGACAGAGGAAAACTTTACCTTTACCTTATATATATATATATGTTTTATCAATTACAGGAAAGCTTTTGATTATGAATAGCTTTGCATGATCTTTGTGACCTAGCCCATCTGATCAGACTTATCAGATCATTTACGCTGATCAGAAGGCAATAGTGAGAACTCTATATGGAGATGCAGATTATTTCAGGATCAGTAAGAGAGTTAGACAGGGATGTATTTTATCACCATTTTTGCTCAATCTGTATGCTGAAGTGACAATGTGGAAATTAAATCTTGAACTGCCTGATGGAGTGAAGATTGGGGGAGGAACCATAAATAATTTAAGGTTTGTAGATGATACAATATTATTGGTTGAAAATAAGAAAGACCTGGAAAAATGACCTGAAAAGTCAAGGATGAAAATTAAAAAAAGTTGAATTGAGTCTTAATATCAGGAAAACAAAAATAATGACAACTGCAGATGGACATGAGTTGTTTAAAATCAATGAGGAAATTGAGTTAGTTCAAGAATTTATCTTCCTTGGATCCAGAATTGTTCACGATGGCGACAATTCTGGATCTAAAACAATTCTGTTTCTGAAATCTAATTCAGAATAACCACAGTGCAAAGGTTAACATGAATAAGACCTGTCAAAGCAAACACAACATAAGCAAAACTAACAAAAACATACAAATATAGAACATCTAGTATGTTGGCAAAGTTATGTTGTGTTTGTGTTTTTAATGTTAGTTTGTTTTATAAATTACACTAATTCAAACTAAAAAAGAAAGATATCTTACGATGAAATGTTAGAATAATTACTGGTATAAGTGTGTCATAGTGTATTATATTATATGTAATTTTTCATTTTTTAATGAATTTATATTGATATAAATTCAAAAACATGATAGTTAAAGCAATAGCCTTCCCTATAATGATGTATGGTAAAGAACTGACACCTTTGAACTATGGTGAGGGCATAAATTTTTGTGCATACCATGGACAACCAGAGCAACCAACAGAGAGATACTAAATCATATAAAACCAGACCCATCATTAGAAATCACAAGACTACATCTAATTTATTTTGGCCATCTTGTGTGCAAATGTATTGGAGAAGATAGTGATGCTAGGAATGGTTAGTGGAACAAGAAGAATGGGCAAGCAAAGAACATACTGATTTAACAACATAAATTCTGATACAAAGATGAACATTCCAACAACTGAAAAAGTTGTGTTTGATAGGACAAAATGAAGAACACTTGTCCATAAAGTCACCAGAATTTGGGTATGACAACAATTTAGTTTTCACCTTTCCATTTCTATAACTTTACAGAGTTAGCCTGTGATGCTGCATTCTAACTACTGCACCACCAGGGCTCCTGGTGCTTCATATGTATTTTGCCATCACTTTCCTATATATTCATTAACCACTGTTGATGGTTCTTTATTTCCTGGTGCCGTCTGCTAGGTTATAATAATAGAAAGGTGGAAATGGTGTCAAAAGCGGAGAGGCATTTGGGACTACTATACACTTTCTATAAGGAATTGTACTTGGCCGTGGCTGAGAAGATTGAATATGTTGACCTTTTTGACCCTGCTGCCCCTCATGGCCCAACTGGATTGTTCTATGTTATTTTCTCTTTCTCCATTTGGGTCATTAAAAGCCATTGCTATTTATTGCTTCATTTAGCTCATGATTGCTACATTAACTGGCAGAACCTCTCCAAATTTCCAGAGAGTATCTTTTCACCACCTTTGTCTTTGGAGATGCCCTGGATTGAACAAGGGGACCTTCTGAATGCCAAATATACTTTGTAATTCAGTTATAGCCTTTTACTGCATGTTAACCACAGCCAGATGCAGTAGTCCTTAGAAAATGCTCTCCAGTCATGCCTCCAACCTGATTCACTACAATATTACTGCCTGCATGGATTCCAAGCCCAATGACATGGTTGTCATTTCACTTCACACAGAATGCATTTCAATAGAAGGCAGTTCATGCAGCTACCTATGAATCATTGACAGTTGAATAACTGATTTAATAAAACATGTTATGTGTGAATCAGCCTTAGGTGAGGAGAAAAATGTTTGTGTGCATGTGAGGGTGCCATCCTGATTACAAAATAAACCCAAACTGGGACAAAAAAGGATTAACAGTCTTTCAGACTTTTGTATTTTAATTCCTTATACTGTATATCTTGGCCCATTCCTGAATCTGGAATCACATTTTAAAAAAAAGACATTTAAAAGATACATATGTGTGAGAGAAAGATATGTTTTAAGTCTTATCTTTGATAGGGTAATTATATGCTCACTATTTTAATAACCGCCAACATCAAGGCAATACAAGTGAGGCTAGAATAGCTCACAGCTCCAAAAGATGTAGCAGAGGAAATTAGCATTACAGGCTCAGTGATTGTACAAAGTAAACTAGTATAGTTCCAGGCTCCAGAAAGAAGCATAAAGATGAGCATAACAATTACCTGAGTTGAAGGGAAAGAAAGAAATGTATAATGTAAAGACCTGCATTTACTTGCTATAAAAGAGATAGATAATGAAGAGGGCTTCTGTTAGCTAGCTCTGATACAGTTGTAAATGACAATCATTAGCTACCCAAGTAGATGGACAAGTAATGAGTAATATTACAGGTAAGAGAGAGTGGGTGAGGTGGGTGGGTGGGAGAGGGGGAAATTGATAATATGTGTTAGACTCTGCTTTGATTTTTAAACTGTAGAAGTTTTAAAGTTTATGTTTAAACCATATAGTTAAGAAGTTTAATATTTGTAGTTATTTTACCATATTTATCTTCTCTTGATTGTTAATTGCTCATTTCACATGAATGGAATATGTGCTATTCATATTTCATGGTTTTACTTTTTTCCTGTTTCTCTCTCCCCCCCCCACCCAACCTCTGCATTCATTATTTAAAGAGCAGACAATAAACCTGACCAACATGTAGTCATCAAATGGATACACAACTTTTGATTTTTCATGTTTAATTTTCAACACAACTAAAATGTATAAACTGGCCAAGTCTTAGAAGTGACAACTTTCAATTTACAGTACAGCTATTACAGATCTGCTGAAGTGTACAATTCTCACAAATATAATTTACCATGTGGGACTAGAAGTGCAAAAAGAACACTTAAGCACAGGGAACGTTTTTTTTAAAAGTGCATACAAATGTTCATTTGATTGAAAAAAGTGCAGCAGCAACAACTTTCAGTTGCATATGAAAGTAAAAGCAAAGGACATACTGAGGTGTATTCAAATGAATATGCAATTCATAAATGCAGTTTTTATATATAAATAAAGATACCTTAGTATTTCTGTAAACATCCACGTATATGGGGGGGGGGATCTATGTACCGTATTTTACATATCCTGTCATTTCTAATGAAATGAAGTCATTAGAGATGATTTAAGGCAACAGGAATATTGTGTATGATGTTCATATGCAAATGTAGTTACTAAATTATAAAGCAAACATATGTGAACAACATCTTAAAAGATGGTCATACAACGGTCATACAATGAATAATATATGCTGACTGCTCAGAATTACAGATTGGACTGATATGATATCAATATCATATAGCTATGCTACATTTTCATTATTAATCATTTTACTCTGATGGATCCTATTCATTTCATGCTTTGAAAGGGCCTACAAATATGGAAACTGAGTTTTGTCTCCTTTAGGCAGGAGAGCCTAAAGGCAGGTGACCTTCTCTCTGAGTTCAACCCATCTCATAGAGTTGTTGTAGTGAGGGAAAACATAGGTGACAGGTATGTTCGCTACCTTGAGAAACAAGAAAATGTCTCTTATACTGAACTGGTTATTGTCTGGGCCATCAAGGACTGCAACAGATGTTAGAATACTGGAGCTTGTCAACAACTGGACAACAGAACTCAGGAGCTGTGACTGGACAACCAGGGCTTAGCTTTGCACAATTACTGGAAGAAGAACAATTACAGACAAGCCACAAGTATACTGTGTTTGAAAAACATGCCATTAAGGCCTGCTACTATAAATTAGAACCAACAAAGTAGGCTACTTAAAGCAAATGTTTGTACTATGGAAAAGAATTAATTCTGACTCAAAATATTACTAAACAATGATTAGCAGATCAAAGGAGATTCATTTTCAGACATAAAATATTCAGGGATGTAGAACTGAAAGAAATTCAGAAAAAAGTGTGAAAATGGAACATCAAAAAACAGAATTACAGAGTAATCAGGTTGAAGGGACCTTGGAGGTCTTCTAGCCCAACCCACTGCTTACGTAGCTGATCCTATACAATTCCAGACAAATGGCTCTCTAATCTGTACTTAAAATCTTCCAGTGATGGAGCACCCACAATTTCTGGAGACAAGCTGTGACACTGGTTAATTGTTCTCACTGACAGGAAATTCTAGGCTGAATCTCTCTTTGATAAGCTTCCATCCATTACTTCTTGCCCTGCCATCTGGTATTTTTGAAAATAAGTCAGTCCCCTCTTCTCTGTGACAGCCCCTCAGATACTGGAAGACAGCTATCATGTCCCCAAATCCTTCTCCTCAATAGGTCTAGTACCTAGCTCTCTCAATTATTCATCATAAAATTTAGCCTCCAAACCCTTTATCATTTTTTTTGCTCTTCTCTGCACACATTTTTTGTAATGTGGTGACCAGAATAATACACATTATTCCAAGTGTGACCTCACTAGTACATTATAAAGCAATATAATCACTTCTCATGATTTTGATACTATTCCTCTGTTGATGCAACCCAGGACTACATTAGATTTTTGGCAGCTGCCAAATTATACTTAAAAAGTGGTCACCAGGTCACCTAGATCCCTCTCACAAATACTGCTGTTGAGCCAGGTACTGTCTATGCTATACGGTGTATTTGATTTTTTTTTCTCCTTAAGTGCAGGACCTTACTTTTCTAACCACTGAACTGCATCTTGTTGGATAGGGTTCAATACTCAAGTCTGTCAAGATCCTTCTGAATCTTAATTCTATCCTCTAAGGTATAAGCAATTTCACCTAGCTTGGTGTCATCTGTAAATTTGATGAGAGTTTCCCTTCTATCCCCTTGTTTAGATCATTTATGAAGATGTTGAAGACTACAGGATCCAAGATAGAGCCTTGATATACCCCATTGCATGCTTCCCTCCATAATTCCATTGAGGGCTTAGTGTGATTGGTCAGCCAGTTGTGAGTCCATCTGATGATCTGGTGCTGTGTATCCCAGAGTTTGCTATCTTATCATGAAGTAGGCTGTGGTCTACTTTGTCAAGTAGAAGTCTTATGGAAGTCCAAGCATACTATGTTCACATCATTTCACTTGTCCACTAATATCATCACTTTATTGGACAATAAGGTTTGTCTGGCATGATCTGTTTTTACAAATCCATCCTGGCTCTTGTGGTCAATTTACTCATTTCTAGATGCTCACATATCTGCTGCTTGATTATCTTTTCCATGATTTTCCCAGGTATTAACAGATTAGCAGAGTTGGAAGTTTATGAAGGTGTCAGGGTGTTGGATAGAATGATCTAGCACAAGTCTCCCCAAACTATGTTAAAGAATGAAATAAGACTGGATTGGCATGATCTGTTTTTAACAAACCCATGCTGGCTTCTAGTTAACTTTGTTTCTGTTTTTTTATTATTTTTTCCAGTATCTTCCCAGGTATTGATGTTAGGTTGATTGGTCTGTAGTTTCCTGGGTCGGTTGTTTTCCCCTTTTTTGAAGATGGGAACCACATCAACTCTTTTCCAATTCTCTGGTAGTTCCCCAGTGTTCCAGGATTTTTGAAAGATGTGGTACAGTGATTCTGAGATATCATCTGTTAGCTCCTTCAGAATTCTGGGATGTAATCCATCAGATCCCAGGGATTTATATTTATCAAGGTCAGACATGTTATCTTACCATTTTCTTGCTTATTTTAATTTTTGTTTCTAGTTTGTCTTTTACAGTTATGTTTTGATAGGTTGGGCTGTAGTTTCTTTTTGTGTGAAGACTGATGCAAAAAATGAGTTAAGCAGCTCTGCTTTCTCTCTACTGCCTGCTACTTCCTTGCCATCTTCTCTCTTTAGTGGACTGACTGTTTCCTTGACTTTTTTCTTGTTATTTATATGTTGAAAGAAACTTTAAAAAAAATTATCTTTGACTTTTGTTGCAAGTCTTTGTTGATTCATTCTTTGTTTTTCTGACTTAATCTTTGCAGATTTAGACTATCTACTGATGTTCTGCCTTAGTTATGTGTTCCTCTTTCCAGTTTTTTGTACTCGTCCTTTTTTGTCTTTCAATTTATCAGAGAGATTTTTGTGCAACTATGTTGGTTTCTTATTTGATTTCTTGTTTTTCTTGTGTTGGACTGGGCTTTTACGATAATATTTTTCAGTGTTGCCCATGCTTCTTGAGTTGTTTTCCCCTTTAAGATTTTTATCAATGAAATTTTGCTTAGGATCTCTCTGAGTTTGCTATCAGTTCTTTTAAAGTTTAAGACACTGGTTGGATTATATTCTATTGCTTGTGTTTGCATTATATTGAATTCTAGTATGATGTGGTCACTCTCACCCGAGGTTCCAGCAACTTCATTTCTTCTCTATTAGTAAGAATTTGGTCCAGTATAGTTCTTCCTCTAATTCCCTCCTTTACCTTTTGGATGATATATAAATTGGTTAGGAATCTCTTCAACCTTCCACTTGCTGCAGAGTTTGTCTCCCAGTTGATATCAGGATTGTTAAAGTCTCCTATTACTAGTGTGTTATGTTTTCTACATGCATTTGTTAATTGATTAGCAAAGAGCTGATCTATTTCTTCTGCTTCTTTGGTTGGCCTCTAGTATATGTCTATAGCAGTGTCATTTTTTCCTCCCTTTTATATTGACCCATATGGATTCTAGGATTCTAAAACTCTAGCTAGTTTTACTGTCAAACTGCCAGGATGGCAATTCAAAGAAAACTTGAGACCGAACCTTTAACCCTTTATTAATCCTCAAAGGGTTATGCCAGTATTTCCTTGAAAAGTCTTTCTGGGCTACTGGATCATTTAGTACTGCTCTCCATCCATCCTTGAGTCTTCAGAAAACTATTAAACTCTGTTTTGTTTGGAAATTTGTTGTCCTCCTTGTCCTATCTTGCCCCTACTGTTTGTTTCAAGCAACTGCAATTGCCTGTCTTGTGTTCAAGGTAATATGCAACACAATCTAACAGCCTTGAGGCTATCCTTTTATAGTTGGAATAAGGGGGAAATATTCATAAAACCTTGGTGTAGCTAAGGATGATATAAACATGTGTCATTCAAACTAAAGTGAAATGAAGACAATGGCAGACAAAAGACGTTGCCACAGGATGCTTGTGTCATAATTAGGTGCAAGTGGGAACATTGCCTCTGTCTTGATGATTGTTTATCTGCACAAGTGATTTGAGGAAATTGGTATCTTCAACTCTCCTCATATTATTTTACTGTTCAGTGCCTTGCTCAATATGAATGATCTAAAATTGTATCACAGTCTGTTCTCAGAGACCCTGGATTTTCTGTATCTTATGTCAAGGTCAAAGAGAATTTGCTCTTCTCCCTCACTCTCTCTCAAGAGTGAAAAGGAAAGTGCAACAGCAGTACTTTAAGCATTCTAGCTTACCTTCCATCTGCCTGCTGCTCCCAGAGGGACCTGCTGATTATCAGCCTTTGAACAAAACAATTTCACAGGGAAATAGGAAATATTGCACATAGGGGCCTTATTTGAGAAGTAATGATGGGCATCCATTTTCTTACCTTTGTGGCTTGTTTAGTTCAGTTGCAAATAAGGCCCTGTAATATATAATATTTTGATCTCTAGACTTGAAGCACTGATGTCCCAATAAGTGAAGAAAGCCTGATGTCTCATTTGGCAGTGAATCATACTATTTTTACTTTTAATCCTACAATGGTTTTATTCAGAACTGCATTTATTATTATCTAGATTATGATTAGGCCTGAGTATGTCAGCCTTTTCAAACATGCTTGGCACCTAAACCTGGCACCTTATAGAACAGATTGTTTTTATAAACTGAGCAGAGATTTCAGGGATTTCTCCTTTCATATCTTTAATAAAGCTCACAGTTTTTATCTGATGAGGCAATAGTGAGACATGGCCTCTTCTAGCAAATCTTTACAGATTTATTCTGCCTCCAGAATTTTTCTCTTTCTCATAAGAAACAATATTCCCCCAATCCCACCCACATATGCTCTGAGTGAACTCACTGTGGCTCTTTTAAGAGTAAATCCTCAATAAACTAAAAGCCTATTCAATGAAACACTGCAGCAATTTCATGTCATATCATGTTTGGCTAGTAGATTCAAATAAAAACAATAAAGAAAGCAACAAAGAAAGAGTAATTTTTACTTACCAGGTCATCCTTAGAAGTTGCACATTCTTTCTGTTTTTCCCTTAACTTTGGGTACAAAGTGAACCTGAGACATTTTGCTAGGTCCTTATGAGGAGTTTTCAGCAAAGGTTCCAATTTATCCTGCAGAATTTTAAGGTTTGGAACATTATAAATGTACTGTCTATGTTTGGCACTGTTCATATCAAGAGACAAAGCAGATGACATTGGAATTATTATTTTGAAAGCTGTCATCCTTCTGACAGTAACCTTTAACAAGGTTAAAGTGCTCATTTTAATAGAGCTCATATGTGCATTTGTTTGAAAACAAAACGCAAAATGGAAATGTACAAAGAAATATCCTATAGCTGCTGCTGCTGCTGCTATGGGAATATGCTGTCATTCTCAGGAAAGGCAGACACTAAAGAAAGAAAAGGATATCTAAAAGATACTTAAGGCTCAATGTCTTTAGAGGAGAGATTTGTTTTTCCAGAAACAATCAGTGCAATTGTACTTTATATATAGTGTCAAACTACCCAACAGAAAGGAAAGAGCTACTTACTAAGCTCACAAGAAATCCAAGAACTTCAAATATTGTAAGCAGCATTTGAAGAAAGTTA
>JANHFP010004582.1:0-12702 GCA_032468135.1 Calamaria suluensis
GCAAGCAAGCAAGCAAGCAAGCAAGCAAGCAAGCAAGCAAGCAAGCAAGCAAGCAAGCAAGCAAGCAAGCAAGCAAGGAAGGAAGGAAGGAAGGAAGGAAGGAAGGAAGGAAGGAAGGAAGGATGGAAGGAAGGAGCATGGAGAGAGGGAGGGAGGATGTTTACTAGTCTGGTTCTGCAACCCAACAAGATAGAAACAGACATCAGAAGATAATTAGAACTGCAGAAAAAACAATGACTACCAATATGCCTTCCATTGAGGACTTCTGTATACTGCAGGAGTCAAAAAGAGGGCTGTGAAAATATTTACAGACCCCTCACATCTTGGACATAAACTGTTTCAACTCCTATCCTCAAAACGATTCTATAGAGCACTGCATAACAGAACAACTAGACACAAGGATATTTTTCCCCCAAACACCATTACTCTGCTAAACAAATAATTCCATCAACACTATCAAACTATTCACTAAGTCTGCACTACTATTAATCTTCTCATCATTCCCATCACCCATCTCCTTCCACTATTGACTGTATGACTGTAACTTTGTTGCTGGTATCTTTACAATTTATACTGACTGTTTCCTAATATGATTTGATTGCTTATTTGTACCCTAGGACTATGATTAAGTGTTGTACATGATGATTCTAGATGAATGTATATTTTCTTTTATGTACACTGAGAGCATTTGCACCAAGACAAATTCCTTGTGTGTCCAATAACTTTTGCTCAATAAAGAAAAATCTAAATTCTAAAATTCTAGCCCTGTTTCCCAGCTTGTTAAGCCCAGCCTTTTACACATGCATTATTGGAAGAAGGGAAGAGAAGAATAAAGAGTTCTTAATTTCCTAAGAGAGACTCCAGGAAAACATGGCAGTATCACAATTAAACAAGAAAATATCAAGAAATGCCACCTTTTAATGTCAAGCCCCCATTGATTGCTTTTCCTTAGTTATACTGCTTGTGATTTAAATTTCTATATCGTTTCTTATCACTCTGTAAAAATAATTATACCCATTAAAAGAAAGTATCTTTTTAAAGCCAAGGTTTCAAATGCACATTACATCAGAGTTTCATGATCAATGTTACGGTCTAAGTGTCAACTGGCAAAGTTCTCAACTACATTCCACAAATGCCTTTCTACCATAGCAGGAGGAGATATTTAGGTTTCACAGCCAGCCAATGTGGTTAATGTGATTTATGACATGGTCAGGAAGGAGGGGAGAGAGTATTACCGGCATGGCACTCCTAATGAATGACTGTATTTCTTTTGAAGTTTGGCTCGTGGCTCATGAATTAATTAGGACATCTTTCAGAAACTTCACACTAAGGTTATCCCAATGTCTGCACCTTTTCACTGGAGTAACTCACCTTCCATGGTGGAGATGGTGAAGAATCGTGGGAAATAAGCCAGTCCAAAAGTCATTCACACAGGTTTATTCAATACAAGTAACACAGAAGCCAGTAATACAGAACTGAAAGAGTGTTCCCCCAGACGCCTCTTATATAGCCGGCTTTCGCGCCAAAAGATACAATGTAATTATACCTTGCAACACATTAACCGCTAACCCTTGCAAAACCACCCACACAATTCCAGGCTGGTTGCAACAGTTTGGCAACTATTTAACTATATACAGCACAAGATTACTGCACTTACTTATTTTTATTTGATTGGTTACAGATAGACTGAATATGATTGAAACATATGGTGCAAGTCCAAATATAAAATCAAAAATATAGACTAACATGAGAAACATTAGAATTACACACATTCATATACCAGAGCAGCAAAAGCAATAGCAGACTTACAGTATATACTGTTTCACAGTGCTTTTATAGCCCTTGCAAAGTTGTTTACAAAGTCAGCATATTGCCTGCAACAATCTGGGTCCTTGTTGTATCTCAGAAGGATGGAAAGCTGAGTCAACTGGCAGTCAGCAGAAGTAGCCTGCAGTACTGCATTCTAACTATTGCACCACTACAGCTCAGTAAAGTAGATAGGGGCCTATGCAATACTCACCAATATTCAACAGTACATTTATAGCTTGGGGAAGGCTAATAAGAAGGATACTTGTCATCTTTCTGGGACAAAGCAGAAATTAGACACTGATTGAAACAATTATAAACAATTATAAACTGATTGCCTATGGGGTCATGTTTACTTCTATTCCCAAGGAATAGAAATCATTAAGGTGGGAGCAACATGAATTTCTGGGGTGATATCATTTCAGAAGGACACTGCGATAAACCTATATGGTTTTTGAAAGGCCTTCTAGTTTTCAGATACAAATTTAAAATAAGGGAAGCTTCAGCTTTTCAAATTTTATTCAAACTCAGTCCAAAATTCTGAACAAAATATCAGACAAAACATATAATAAAATCTAACTTTATTCAAATGAAAATGTACTGAAAGATAGAGACTTAATTATTTCTAATTGTGCCTTAGATTAATAACATTGAATAATATTTTGTTGCTTTTTTAAAGTTTCTAATGAATTGGATACTAAAAAAAAAATTTCCTAAAGGAAATCCCTTTTATTTTACCAGAAATTATATTTTATTCTCAAGAGTGAGGATTTATGTTTGGTTTTCTTTTTTGTTTGTAAGAGATTTGTAAGTTCAAGATATTAAAAAAATGCAAGATGTTAGAGCTTGAAATAAACTCAAAAACATTGCTGCTCTTAAAATAGCTGTACACCATCTGTTCTTAACAGTAAACAATAGCTGCCAAATTTTAACAACTCCACCAAATTTTAGCAGAAAGCAGGATGAAATTGTGAAGCAGACAGATGCAATGTGTGAGTAGCACCACATTATTTACAATTCTTACAGGAAGAAGTGAAATGGAATGCACAGACTGCCCTTCTCACACAACAGTTTATACCATTTTAAATCCAACAGAAAGTGCAGTTAGCATTTAATGTAATGAAATAATCTTACAGTGACAGGTTGGATAATTGCCACAAAGAAAAAGGCCCTCTCCTTGATAGTATCTTGGAAGCAAGGGCAAAGCGCTCCTTGTCAGAATATTGAAACTGTTAACAGAGAACAAGGGCAGTTGTAACAGCCCCACTCTGAAGTCTTCAAGAGCTAGGAAATCTGATGCTTATCTTTTATGCTCCCACTTTCCTTCCAAAATGCCTTCACCTTAACCATGATACATTTTTCACATTACTTTTACATTTACTTTTACATTAAAAAAAAACATCAAGGTACTCTTGCCTGGAGAGAAAACTATCAAAAACGGAATGGAGACAATAAAATCTGTGAGAACTTTTTTTTAAAAAATAGCTGAATGTTTACTAAAATATATGACGGGAGACATATATTTATGTAACAGATCATGCCATTTTTAAAACTGAATCTCTAAAAATTGAAATCAAAGACAAGCTCACCAAAAAAATTCCTCACAGATTTTATTGTGTTACTTAAAACACTGGAATACAAAGGAATTCTTAGTTAAAACATTGTTTAGTTAATAAAGAAAATATTACTTTGATCTAAACTTTCACTATTTATTTAAAAATAATAGAAAAGAGGCAGGCTGATCTTGGTATTGCAAGGATATTACAAGTGAAGATGCTAAAAGAACCTTTTTATATTGTAATCAATTGAACATCTGCCATTAATGATTACAGAAAAAAAAGAATGTTAGTGTAGCTTAAAACACAGCCAAGTTAATAATGGACAAACTAATTCTGGAAACAGATTTAAGACTTTAAAAGGAAAAATATATAGCAATTGCACTTATATACTACTTCACAGTGCTTTACAGCCCTCTCTAAGCAGTTTACAGAGTCAGCATATCATCCCCAACAATCTGGGTCCTCATTTTACTGACCTCGGAAGGATGAAAGCCTGAGTCAACCTTGAGCCTGGTGAGATTCGATCTGCCAAACTGCTGTCAGCCAGTGCTCAGCAGAAGTAGTCTACATTCTAACCATTGAGCCACTGCAGCAATTATAAGGACAATCCAGTTTATACTTATCATAAATAATAAATCATAATAAATTATAAATTATAATAAATCAGTTTATTATATTATTTAATTTATATGGTTTGATGTATAAGTTTGTTATGTATTAAATAACAAAGTTTAATTGGTTATTAAGGATTTTAAAATTAATGGTATCACTATTTATATGTAGTAATGTGTGATAGTGTAATAGTAATGAGTTACTATTAACACAGTCTTCAAAGAAAGTACCATACCAGCAAAAAAGGCTGATCAAACTGCCTTTTATTCCAAATTCTGACTTCTTTTTTTTTTTGGCTAGGAGACCCTCTGTTTGATTGCTTTAAACTTTATTGTGTTATTGCTATGATCCATAATCTCCCTTCTGCCTTTATTTGGTACACCAGCAATTTTTAAGAATTAGTAAATGTTAAACAACAAATCTTTGCCATATTTTTTTTGAAAATCCCCCACAAATATTTAACAATATTTGTTTATTTCTTCTTATATCATGACTATCAAAGAATAAGACAAGAATACTTGAACACTAAGTTTTGACATTAGAGAAACTAAATTAAGACCAGATTCTTGTCCAAGGAAATGCTGTTAATATTATGTTTTCTAGGTCTCAGTATAGATAAATAACTTATTTATTTGAAACAAGTATCCAAAACTGTAAGAGTATTAGCCAAGCCATATTTGTTTCATTGTCTTGTATTATTCTTGAATATATTAAATGCACTTACCTTATTCTATATTTGTAAGGAAAAATAAAACAAATTGATTTTATTGATTGGTAAAGATTGATTTCAGTGTGATTTGAATTTTATTTTTAAATGTTGCAATTATAACCAACTTAAATTGGTAAAGTTGATGCCTTGATATTTCTGCACCATCCTTTGCACCTTCTGAAAGTTGCCTATCAAGGAATTTCCCCCAATAAACTCAATAAACTCAAATTATTTAAGAAGCAAAGTGTGGGACAGTAAAACTGTCATTACACTTGGTTGTTGTTTTTCTACAAAGGGTAAACATATCTATATTTGAAGTTAAAATTCAGGAATGTAATATTTTGGTACCCGAAAGAAATATTTTTGTACATCAATCTATGAGGAGTATCTTCACTGTGGAATATATGGAAACATATAAATTAATAATACATTAAGTCAAATAAAGTATATCTAATTTAGCCATTGATTTTTGATGAAGTACTTCAGAAGAAGATGCAGTTATGGATCAGACTTCTTATTTTCTAAATGCAAGCTCTAGTGGTTATGCTGACATGAGGAATTAGGATTCTCCTGTATATTGCTTTTGTTCTCTAAATATTTTTATAAATACTCATGCTATTGTACATACAATAGGCCTTTTTGTTTCTATACCAGCAGTGAAACACGCTATATCTGTAGTGAAGAATGTTTATATACAATGTAAAATTTTACAGAACACAAACTGTAATCATTGTTAGTTCTCTTAGTTCTCAGAGCAGGACAAGAAGTAGTGGGTGGAAACTAATCAAGGAGAAAAGCTTCTCTCCTTGGTTAGTTTCCACCCATTGCTTCTTTTCCTGCCTTCAGGTGCTTTGGAGAATAAATTGACTCCCTCTTCTTTGTGGCAGCTCCTGAGACATTGGAAAACTGCTATCATGCCAACCCAGTTCTTCTTTTCATCGGACTAGACATAATTGATTGATCTTTGTATATATTGTATATATTGTATTTTAAATTTTATTGGCTGTGCACCGCCCCGAGTCCATGAGGAGAGGGGCGGTATATAAGTTCGAATAATAAATAAATAAATAAATTTCTTGACAGCAACAAGACTAATCTTTGAGCAAAAATGGAAAGACAAAGAAATCCCCAAAGAGAAAGAAATATTAGCCAAAATATTAAACTCTGTGGATATGGATAGGTTAACCATGGAACTGAAGGATAAGAGCGAATCAGAGTTCCATCAAATCTGGAACAGATTCCATAAAATCTGGCTGGATAGAAGGAAAAATGCTGAGATGAAAGAACATTAAAGAGTAGAATGTATAGGAGTTGTTATATTTATATTTTAATATCAGAATATCAGAATAAATTTGTTATGGATATAATTGTTGTAAATGCACAAATTAAGTATTTGAAATGTAACAAATAGCATATTTGCATAGGCATTAAAAATTGTATCAATTATAAAGTAAAACTTGTCAGAAGCATTTAAACCCGATATGTCACACTATGCCCAATGTTTTTAATTTGTATTATAAATAAAAAAACTTTTTTACAAAAAGAAAAAAAAACCTAGCTTGGATGCAGAAGTAACTGCAGTTCTACACATTTTAACCGAGACCTTTTCAATCATGCTTTGAAAATAAAGTAGGAGAAGTTAAACCTACTCACTATATTGCAAGTCAGTATTGTTAATTTTAATCCAGAATCTTTAAGGTTCAGAGAAACCATAACTGTTTTCAAGCTATTTTCTTGAGTCTAGCTTATTCAGATGTAGTATATCAGTGTTTTGCTTATTGGAAGTAGCAAGTAAATAGCATATATAAACAGGGTTGCCATGCTCCTCCTATGATTTAAATTTCTGATTCAAGCATACTTTTCCTGACACAGAAGAAGACTGATAGAAAAGTCAGCAAAGTAGTCAGTCCTTGAGTTACAACCACAATTGAGCCTAAAATGTATGTTGCTAAACAAGACAGTTGTTACATTTTGCCCCATTTTATGACCTTTCTTGCCACAGTTTTTAAGTGAATCATTGCAGTTGTCAAGTAAGTAACACAATTATTAAGGGAATCTGGCTTCTCCATCAACTTTGCTTGTGAGAATGCTGCAAAAGGTGATCGCATGATCCCGATTATAAATATGAGCCAGTTGCCAAGCAAGTGAATTTTGATCACATGACCATGGGGATGCGGCAATGGTCACAAATGTGAAAGACTGTCATAAGTCACTTAACTCAATTTCAAGTGGTCGCCAAACAAATGGCTGTAAGTCAAGGATTTACCTGTATGTTAGGTAAATGTAAAGGTTTCCCTTGCACATATATGCTAGTCGTTCCTGACACTAGGGGGTGGTGCTCATCTCTGTTTCAAAGCCGAAGAGCCAGTGCTGTCCGAAGTTGTCTCCGTGGTCATGTGGCCGGCATGACTAAACACCAAAGGCACACGGAAGACTGTTACCTTCCCACCAAAGGTGGCCCTTATTTTTTCTACTTGCATTTTTCACGTGCTTTCAAAACTGCTAGGTTGGCAGAAGCTGGGACAAGTAACTGGAGCTCACCCCATTACGCAGCGCCAGGGATTCGAACCGCTGAACTGCCGACCTTCCGATCAACAAGCTCAGTTGTCTAACCCGCTGAGCCACCGCGGCTCTTTTAAAGTATGCCAAATTTATAGGAGCAAAATCAGAGGAAAAGTTTATCCAAATCTGAAATGTCAAAACCTTGATTTCTTGTGTGGGGAAGAGCAGGAAGGGATTACGAAGAATGAGAATCCCATGGCAAATAGCAAACAATGCCAGTTTGGAATTGTTGGTGCTTTGTAAATCATGGTTTCTGACTAAGCCTCAACAAGCTGAGGTTAAAACAAGCCACAGGACTGTGTAATAGATTAATACAGTTGTAGTATAAGTTTGTAGGAAAGCAGGTTTAACTGGGGACATGCTCTCTCCCCTACCCACCCCCAGGTGAAAGGACACCGTAACCTTACCAAGGCTATTCCAGCTTACATCACCTCAGAGAGAAATTGGATCAGCCATCCTGTGTGGCCTTAAACTAATTGCCCTCCAAACCTCAGCCTGCCAACAACAGGGCTTATTAAGAAGCCAAAGCATACTAGCTACAAAATAGGTATGCAGCCAGGGAATTCTGCAAGCTGGTAGCATCCATGCGTGCTACTCTAAATGAAAAGCTGCCCGTTGGGTTGCACTTGGCGCAAGGAGCTCTTGTGGGATAGGCTCTTGCAGCCTGTCTGTCTCTCATCTCCAAAATAATAAAATCCTCACAAGCACCTGATAGGAGACTATATAGAATTAACTCTTGAAAAACGGAATTCTAATGGAATTGGGGCAGGAGCCCCAATTCTCCATTCCCAGGGCATTCTTTATATCAGAGGTCTTCAAACTTGGCAGCTTTCAGACTTGTGGACTTCAACTCCCAGAATTCTCCAGCCAGCTGGAGAATTCTGAGTTGAAGCCCACAAGTCTCCATGTTTGAAGACCTCTGCCTTATATTATTACCCAAGCTTTGGAGAAAGCAGAAGATACCCGTCTATTCTGCACTGTCAATCTCTAGTGTGAAAGCATCACTAGGATGACAAGAGGACCAGGCCAATTCTTGGAATTCAGTTTTGTACAGACAAGGAAAGTCTAAAGTCTGTGGAGCAGGAAAAGGGGGTCCAGATTCTATCTCCAAAGGATAGAGATATCCAAAAGAGCAAGATCTGCAGAAAATAAAGCATTGGGTCCGGGGAGGTATCAAAAATAGAGCTTGCTTTAATTCTAAAGTCCCCAAATACTACCAGAAATGAGCAGGCTTTGCCTTATATTTTACTGGTATAGGGGGTTGCTTTAGAAGGCAACCAGAAAACCTGTTTACTTTGAAATAACTGGGAAAGTAGAATGCTGTTTTTCCTGTTTGCTTTCATTCTGTTTTTGTTCGCCTTCTACCTGTATTGGGGCCCAATATCCTATTACAAGGAGGAGAGAGAAGGAAAGAAGGAAAAAGACATGGGAGGCAATTAAACCCGTGACAATTTTGAATTGTATGGGTACACAATACAGATAACATCCCTCCCTGGATAATTAGAAGGTGGAAGGGAGGGAGGTCAGCAGCAAGCAGTAGCAAAGTAGCTGTTTAGGGAAAGCAGCATTCTCTCATACCAAGCATGAGAATATATTAGTTATCACCCCCTAGCAATTCCATTTTTTTCAGAAAACAACACCATTGTTTGTTCTTGGTGAGGTTTCACTCTTTCAGAAGAAGTCCATGAAACATCTGGTGCCTCCTGGACTCAGAGTCCTTGCTGGAAAGAAGAAAGCCTTTGCCCAGCTGTTATATCAGATAAATCTGTTTCTGAATCAGGAAACTTGGGTGACTCCCTTGTCATTCATTAATCTTGATTAATGTTGACCTGCTTTATTTGGGCTGATCCTGAAGAATACCCAGCAATTGCATCTGGTCCAAAAGGCAGCTGCGGTCAGTTGCTGATGGTCAGTCCCAGTTCAGAAGGATAACATCTGTCTTGCAGGAACTTAATTGGTTGCCAATAGGTTTTCAGATTGCAATTCAACAGTGCTGTTGATAAAGTTGTACAGATTGTGAGAAAGAGTGTGGGAGAGAAGAATGTGTATTGTGTACAGATAATTGGGGAACTATTGTGAGTTTTCTGTCAATACTAAAAATAATAATAATAATAACCCAGACTCAGGAAATTTCATGAAATGTTTGAAGGAAAGTGTTTTCCTACCCACCTTTTATTTCAATAGTGTTTTAACTGGAACTTTTAATTTCAACTACAATTACAAAATGTGGTTTCTCAATCTTCTTGCGCCATCTGCTGATGACATAATGTACTAGCTCTAAAATAACACAAATGGAAGAACAGGATTTTTACATCATTTTATGCATTTCACATATTACAAGAGAGAAAGAGAGAAAACTGAAAGAACTGCACATTTTTGGTAATATCCAGTTCAATGTAATTACTATATTGTACCTATTTATACATTTGAATGTAAAATAAACACAATTTGCATGCAGAAGATGATAAACACTAGTGGTACTGGGAAACAATGGTTTGTAGCATCTATGGTTTCTCTAGTAGAGTCATGGGTAACCACCAGGGAATGAATGGAAGCAAGCAAATGCTGAGACATCAGTCAAATGCAAGTTTTCATCAGACATCATGATGTAAGTAGGCCATTGCAACATCTCCATGAAGATACCTGACATGTGATTTTGGTTATATCATAGCTTGTAACAAATGTAGCTGAGCCCAGCTTCCATTCCTTTCAGATCAGACTTGGGCTGGTAGCTCAGAAGCCCACGATGGAATCTTCAATCTCAATCTTAACACAAAAAACCCACCAACAACAACAACCCTACTTATATACCAGCAGAATCAACTAGTAAAGCATTTCCTGGATTATACCACTTTGGACTGCAATTTATAAGGGAAGTAGCACACCTACTGCTCCATAGATAATAATCAAGAGTTATATACATTTAATTATTCTGGTACATGCTACATTTCTAAATAAATGTACCTGGGGACCAGGCTGATGTCCCAGAGGAGAGGCCCAAAGTGAAATAGGAAGATCTCTCAGACTACTTGGAGAACTTGCTCCTACTTCATCCCAACTTATCTTCATGGCATCTCCCTTGCATATATTTAAGCATAGTTATAGAACTTATGCAGGGAACCACTACAACAATCATCATGATAGTTCTCTGTTAAAGGCTCCTACACATATCTTTTTAAAGATGTGATTCCTAGAAAAAGGATACTTCAAGGGTGACCTAACCAGTGCACAGTACAATGGAACCAGAGATGCTATTCAGGGTTATGTTGGATGCCATCTGCTATTCCTGGACCACTTGCATGTTCTGGTCTTCATCCATTAATTTACACTGCTATCGATGTCACCCATAGTCCTTCTTTTCATTAAAGTAAACATACCCAGTTCCTGCAACCGTTTATCATAGGATTTAGCTTCTAGCCCCCTAATTATCTTTGTTGCTCTTCTATGTGCTCTTTCTAGAGTCTCAACATCTTTTTTTTTGTATCCTGGTGACCAACACTGGACACAATATTCCAGATGTTGTCTTACCAAAGCAATATACCTAGCTAGCTTCTGACAAGCAAAGTTAGTGAAGAAAGCCAGATTCACTTAATTGCAGTGAACAACTGTGGCAAAGAAGCTGGTAAAATCAGGCACAAGTCACTTAACAATCTCCTTGCTTAACAATGGGAATTCTAGTCCCAAATGTGATTGAGGATTACCTGTATAATGAGAAAAATGACCTTGTGTGTGTGTGTGTGTGCATGTCACATCTCCATGATATTAAGCCTCATCTGATATTTCCCCAAAAAAAACAATATCTGTACAGATAGTGAGCAGTGTGGTGGCCTAGAGGTGGAGCTCTGGCTTCACAATTAGAAGGCTATGAGTTAGATCCTAGGCAGCAGCAGATATTTCTGAAAATATCTGCTGTGTATTCCGTGTAGGCAAAAAACCAGCAAAAACCAATTAAAAACATATATACGGCACACTGTTGTCGCTAATTACTGCCTGGATAGTCTCTGAGATGAACTGAAGGGCAAAAGGGAGCTAAGTTGCTCACGCCCATATTTGGGTAACCAGGTACCTCCACAAAAACACATAAACCTTGCCTGGTGAAAGCTGCTAAGGGGAAGAGAGCCTGTGGCCTAGTGGTTACTATAACTGCCTGTGGTGCAGGCAGCCTGGGTTCAAATCCCAGAAGGGTATGGCTAGCTGATGAAAGCTAAATAGCTTGAAATAGATCTATACTAGTCTCCCTTAATTTTAAAATACCAGCAAAAAAGGTTGTAAGTCAAAGACTGTCTGTACACTGCTTCAGTACAGGAAAGCTGGGCTTAGCAGACATAAGGAATGGCATGTATGTCTGCACTTTCTGGACCAATTGTGATCCTGCTTTCAGAGCCTTAACGAGTGGTCATCTTGGGAGAATCAAATGCAAAACAGCTTTACTGTCGCTACAAGTTTTCTTTTTAAAAATGTCCTCTTTCTTCCTATTACTACAATAAATTATTTTTTATTATACTTAAAGACCAGCACAGGGTAGGTACAGTCAGTTAAATGAGAAAAGTCTAAAAAGGGGGTAAGAGCATGAGATGGGTGTAGGTGAGCATAGAAGTTAGTGTGTGGCAAATTAAACCTATTACAGTATAGAAATCTAGTATGATAAGCTGGATGCTTTTAAAGACTGGTTTATGGCTAGTCTTTATGGCACATGTCACCATCTGATGAATTTAAGCACTTCTGCGCAAAACGTGGCAACATTATATGTTGTAGCTGGTTAGTATCTGAAAGCAGCAGGGTGGTTCAAAATTGTGTTTCAACCTGGCTCCCAAACATGAGAAACCCTGTAGTTAAATCAATGATTTCTTTATTAGGAGTGCCAACAGCTCTCTCTTTCTCTCACAGCAGGCTAACAAGGCTGTCCGGCAGGGAGATGAATAGTTGTCTGCCACACCTGTTCATCTCTGCCCCCTGCCTTTTATCCCCAGAACTAGGGTGGGGCTTTGCTAGCAGTGGTGGCTCTTCTGTCCCAAGGATCGGCTCATAGAATTCCACTGCTCTCCTTTCGTCTGCCTACTGTGCATCCCTGTGTCAGGCACTGGACCCAGCTGTTCCTCCTCTTTCTCATCAGCCACCTCCACACCTGGGGGCTGTTGACTTGATCTGAGGGCTGATGGACAGCTCAGGCTCCACCTCTGTCTCTATCTCTGAAAGCTCCATTCCTGCATTACCATTTATTGTCTCATTGTTCCCATCACTTCCACTTATGACTATGACTATATCTTTGTTGTTTATATCCTCACAATTTGTATTGACTGTTTCCTAATATGATTTGATTGCTTATCTGTACTCTATTTCTATTGTTAAGTGTTGTACCTTATGATTCTTTTTTTTTTTATAATAAAATTTTTTATTGTAAAGCAATTCTTACAAAACATTTCAATTATCACATAACATATATAATTTTTTGAA
>JANHFP010004582.1:62721-81886 GCA_032468135.1 Calamaria suluensis
ATAGCCATTGCAATAATTTAATCATTTTTTAATCTGTCTATTTGTATATGTGATTTTTAGTATTAGTGGCTGTACACTGCCCCGAGTCCTTGGGGAGAGGGGCGGTATATAAATTCAATAATAAAATAAAATAAAAATAAATAAATAGTCATAGGGAGCAGATAAGCAATCAAATCATAGTAGAAAACAGTCAATGTAAATCTTAAGGTTACCTGCAACAAGGTTACAGTCATGAGCGAGAGAAGATGGGTGATGGGAACGATGAGAAGATTAATAGTAATGCAGACATAGTGAATAGTTTGACACTGTTGAGGGAATTATTTGTTTAGCAGAGTGATGGCATTCGGGGGAAAACTGTCCTTGTCTCTAGTTGTTCTGGTGTGCACTGCTCTATAGCTTCGTTTTGAGTGTAGGAGTTGAAACAGTTTATGTCCAGGATGTGAGGGGTCTATAGATATTTTCCCAGCCCTCTTTTTGACTCGTGCAGTATACAGGTCCTCAGAACGCTGGAGCTGACGCTGTAAAGCGCTGGTGGAAGTTTTAGAACTTCAAATAGTTCTTGGATAGATAAGCAATTTGGCTCAAGCTTGTCTTGAATTGAAATGTACCAGTCAAAGGAAAAAAAAGTCCAACTTCCAACTTCCTACATGGAGGAGGACAGGGAATTCACTAACCTACCACTTGCAACTTTATAACTGAAAATGTCTTTTCTCCAGATATGTTGGACTGCAACTTTCATCCTTCCCAACAAGTTTGCTGATTAGGATAAAGTGACCGGATTTTTTCGGAGCCGAAGCGGGACAGTTGACGGGGAGGGCTGCGCGCGCATGCGCACCGTCGGCCGGAGGGGGAAAACGGCCGCGCGCACATGCGCACCATCGCCGGCCGTGCATGCATGTGCACCATCGCCGGCCGCGCGTGCATGCGCACCATCGCCGGCCGCGCGTGCATGCGCACCATCGCCGGGAGAGAGCCCCGGTGGTCCATAGCGGTGGCCGGACATGCGGGTGGGCACCACACGCTCCCGGCGCTCCGGGCCAGCTCCTCCTCGCCACCGCCAAACAAAAAGACTGTGCGGGCTTTCTTCGGGGGCAGCGAGGGGGAGGAGGAGTTCCGCGGGCCGGCATTTCATGGCTCCGTCGATTGGCTCTGAGCGCTCCGAGCCGGCAAGCTCCACAAGCGGTTCCTCCTCTTCGGCCTGCCAGGGAAAGCGGGGCGCCTGGGCAGTAAAAGGGCAAGGAGGGAGCCAGGCGCGCGCCCACCACTGCCGCTTCCACTTGAAGTGAATTAGATGCCACGCGCTCGCCAGCCACGGGCCAAGACCCTCCCCCGCAAAGCGACCGCGCCTGTCACTTCGCCCTGCAGCGTGGCCTTCGAGTGGAAGCAGCAGCGGTTCGCGCGCGCCTGGCTGAGAGAGCGAGCGAGGCTCCCTCCTCCCCGCCCCCGCCCCCCTGCTCGAGAAGGAACAGAAGTCCTGCAGGTCAGGGGGGGCATGCACCCCATCCTCCGAGGCTGGGAGAGAGGAAGGGAAAGGCGCGGGCAGCAGGGGGGCGGGAAGGAGGGAGCCTCGCTCACTCGTTTGCTCTCAGCCAGGCTGCTGCTTCCACTCGAAGGCTCCCTCTTCGGCCTTATGCTGCCCAGGCGCCCCGCCTTTCCCTGGCAGGCCGAACCCCCTCGTGCAGCTTGCCGGCTCGGAGCGCTCAGAGCCAATCGAGGGAAGTGCTGCCGCCGAAGAAAGCCAGCAGAGTCTTTCTTTTACCGGCATTTCGCGGCCTCCCTCCGTTCATTGGCTCTGACCGCTCCGGCATGCCGGCACACTATCCATGGGGGTGGGGGGGTGCGTCGCCACTGGTTGATGGTGCGCATGCGCGCGGCCGTCGATGGTGCGCATGCACGCGCAGCTGTCGATGGTGTGCATGCGCGTGCGGCCGGCGATGGTGTGCATGCGCGCGTGGCCGTTTCCCCCCCTCCGGTCGACGGTGCGCATGTGCGCGCAGCCCTCCCCGTCAACTGTCCTGCTTCGGCTCCGAAAAAATCCGGTCACTTTACACATGGGGACTCCTGGGAAAGTGAGGTCAGCAAGGCCAGCCAGGAGTGGGATTTGCAGGTTCTCCAAACTGCACAGAATCTTAGTGAGAGGTTCTCCTGAACCCCTGTGAACCCACAGCCGCCCACTCCTGCCCAGTGTCCTCCTGAAAGATCCTTTAAAATGAAAATAGCAGGACCTTTTCATTCATGGGAGTCATCTCCTTTCAGAAATCATGTGCACTGAAAAGTTCAATAATCCCCAATATATATATTTAATAAAATACTACAAATTTTATTTGCTGTTATAGAGAAATCTCAAAAATCTCTTCTGTTTATTTTATTTATTTTATTTTATTGTTTCAATTTATATACCGCCCAACTCCTCACGGACTCTGGGCAGTGTACAGCCAATGTTGCCTCCTCCTTCACTGATTCTATAACCTCCTTCATTCTTCTGTGAATGAAGTGAAGACATTGAAAAGATTTTGAAGTGTTGAATATCCCCAATTCACCCCTAGGTGAATTATCTATCCCAATTTTTTTTAGCAATCATACTGAAAAATAAAAAAAATCCATATTTATATTGAAAACAAGAAATTGAAGTAAAAAAAGATACCTCTATTTGAAACCAGATATCTCTTTTGGTGATATTTACATCTTCCAGTGTCTTTTTCCCCACTTGGAACTGAACCCAGAAGAACATTTCTTTCAACACTAGTTTTAAAGCCACATCACTCATTTTAAGTTCTCAGTTATATTTTGTGCCACAGAGATCATTGTATTTTCATAACTCTTTCAGTAATTGACTAATTCAAATGATGTGGAGGAAAGGGGAGAAGGAAGTCTTCTGCAAATTGGAATATCCCTAAATATACCTAAAACTGCTGTTGTTGCTTTTATAAGAGGCTCAGGCAATTTTGATTATGCAAAAGGAATATAGTTTATAATGGTATCAGTAATCAACGGCTTGATACTGATAATGGTATCAGTAACATCATTGGTTACAGATGTTAGAAATTATTTTGTTTGCCTACACATAAAAATAATACATGGTCATATGTGAAGCTGTCTTTAATTTATCCCATGTCTCTCTTAATTACTTGTACTCATTTTTTACTTTCAAATAGTACTACGATTTTTTCTACCTGGATAAAAAGAAAACTATTTAAAAACTCTTAAGTTTTTAAAAAACTCTTCAATAGTTTAAATAGAAAACCTATGATGTATGTAAAATGTAGGCAAATTTTGGGACCTGGGGACACATTTACAAAGTGGAAACATGTCAGGAGCACTTTCAGAAAAAGACATACAGGATTTTGCATACATGCCAAATGGCTTTTATAGTTATATGATCATCCATAAAACATCAATTTAGTTAATAGCCAATTGGAAAGGTTGCTCCATTTCTACTGTTGTTGTTGTTGTTGTTGTTGTTGTTGTTGTTGTTGTTGTTAGTTGTGAAGTTGTGTCCAATCCATCGCAATCCCATGGACAAAGTTCCTCCAGGCCTTCCTGTCCTCCACCATCCTCTGGAGTCCACCCAAGCTCATGCCCACTCCTTCAGTGATTCCATCCAGCCACCTTGTTTTCTGTCGTCCTCTTCTTCTTTAGCCCTCAATCTTCCCTAGCATTACATTCTTCTCCAGTGAGTCCTTCCTTCTCATTGGGTGGCCAAAGTATTTGAGTTTCATCTTCAAGATTTGGCCTTGTAAAGAACAGTCAGGGTTGATCTTCTCTAGGAATGACCGGTTGGATCACTTCACAGTCCAAGGGATTCTCAGGAGTCTTCTCCAGCACCAAAGTTCAAATGCCTCCATTCTTTGGTGCTCAGCAATTCTTATTGTCCAACTTTCACAACCATACTTTGCAACTGGAAAAACCATAGCCTTGACTATATGCACTTTTGTTGGCAGGGTGATGTCTTTTCCTTAGCTTTCCTCTCCAGGAGCAAGTGTCTTTTAATTTCTTGGCTGCAGTCCCCATCTGCAGTGATTTTGGAACCCAGGAAAATAAAATCTGTCAGTAACTCCATTTCTGCTCCATCTGTCTACCAGGAATTTAGAAGGCCGGATGCCATTATCTTCGTGTTCTTAATATTGAGTTTCAATATTGAGTTTCAAGCCAATATTGAGTTTCAAGCACTCTCCTTCTTCACCTTCATCAAGAGGCTCTTTAGTTCTTCTTTACTTTCTGCCATGAGAGTTGTATCATCTGCATATCTGAGGTTGATAACTCTTAACAGTATCCTTTTCTGCCTATAGCTTTCCTCTTACTTGTTACGTATAGAACATAAAGTAGTATTCTGCATAACCTTTTAAAAAAGCAGAAACAAAATACCAATAGTACCACTGCATAGGAAATTGTAGGATTCTGGTTCAGCTAATTTTGGACGTGATTGCAAGCCTATAATTGTGTAAGCTTTGAGGGGTCAAAAGACAAAACAAGCAAGATGGTAAAATACAGCATCATGATGGGAGCTGTGACTGGTTTATGTGTTCAAAAGAAGTGGGGTTTCCACTACATACAGGGAAGAAATAAAGGAAGAGGAGCCATTGTTCACTGTGTTGCAAACTTGGCTTACTTTATAGCCTATCACAGGGGTCAGCAAACTGCGGCTCTTTCACCCCTCTGCTGCGGCTCCCTCTCACTCAAAATGTGTGTCACAACCGCCAATGTGTGACACCCGCCAGGACACAATTTATTGAGCTTTTCAACCCCTGGTAGGCCAACTATGGATAAATCCAAGGAAAGAAAATTCAACGTTTGATTCAACGACAGATGCTAGTTTTGTGGCCGCTCAGAAAATAGTTCTGCATGGGCAGGGTTTTTGTGGCTCCCGGTGTTTTCTTTTCTATGGGAAATGGGTCTAAATGGCTCTTTGAGTGTTTAAGATTGCCGATCCTTGGCCTATCATGATGTTGCACATACATAAAAGACAATGCTTGAATTGCAAGAGTCATTTTGACAAAACTAACTGATTTTTGATGCTTCTTTTTATTTATTTTTATATAGATATTCATCATATTTTTAATAATACCCATATACCCTGACTCTATTAACAGATCTGGAGAGAGTGTAAGTGCATTTTCAGTTGTCACAGTTAGAAATACACTTTAAAAAGTGCCCGGCTGCTACACTATATAAAATTCTAGGGTCCTATGAATCCAATACCAAACAATCTGCACAGCTTGCTGGATGCACTCATATTTACTTTTAAAGCATTAAATGGCTTAAGATCTGACTATTTAGAAGGCTGCCTCTCCCATAATATTGTTTGATGGGAGCTAAATCTAAATGAGAGAATAGAATTACCAAATGAAACAGCTGAATGGGCTATCTAGACCACTAAGCCCAATCTGTGCAGGAATATAAAGATAGTTGAAATAGCTGTCTTGCTTTTATTTTAACGTATTACTTGGCGTGCAGAGAATGGATTTCTCTTGTATTGCTCCCACATTGTGGAATGCATATTTTCTGGAACTGTTTTTGTCTATCACCATCTTGGTGTTTAGAAAGATACCTGTTTCTGCTTTAGTTAATTTTAGTATCCAATTTAATGTACATTTTATTGTCAAATACTTGTTTGGGTAAAAAAGCAAGAGTATAAACTGAATAAGGAAAACTAAATAGGCGAAGAAACTATAATTTGCAATAAAGCAACAAATCAAACAGTTTTTAGTGCAGGGGAATGAAACTCGTCAGATAAAAAATGCTGGCTATAACATAAATTTACAGTTTGACAGGCAAAGGTCTTTCTTTCATCAACTTTGGGAGCAGGAAAAAATTTAGAGGATTTTTGTTGGGGTATGTGTGAAATTTATGTATATTCTCCTCTTTTTCCAGGTAGTTTTGAATGGTATTTGTTGTTAGTTGCGAAGTCATGTCTGACCAAATATGTGTTGCGACCCCATGGACAAATTTCCTGCAGACTTTCCTGTTCTCTACCATCCCCCAGAGGCCATTTAGGCTCACACCTTGCTTCAGTGACTCTATCCAGCCACCTTGTTCTCTGTTGTCCCTTCTTTTTCCTTCAATCGTTCCCAGCATAAGGCTTATCTCCAGTGAGTTCTTCCTTCTCTTCAGGTGGCCAAAGTATTTGAGTTTCATTTTCAGGATCTGGGCTTCTAAAGAACAGTCAAGGTTAGAGTTAGGGTTAGGTTGATCTCCTCTAGAACTGACTGGTTTGATCGCCTTGCAGTCCAAGTGATTTGGAATATTCTCCAGCTTCATAGTTCAAAGGCCTCAATTCTTTGACACTCAGCCTTCCTTATGGTCCATCTTTCACAACACTACATTGCAACTGGGAAAACCATAGCCTTGGCTATACACACTTTTGTTGGCAGTGTGATGTTTCTGCTTTTTAGTATGTTGTCTAACTTTCCCATAGCTTTCCTCCCCAGGAGCAAGCATCTTTTAATTTCTTGGCTGTAGTCCCCATGTGCAGTGATTTTGGAGCTCAGGAAAATAAAATCTGTCACTACCTCCATTTTGTTCCCATCTATTTGCCATGAATTGAGAGGGCTGGGAGCCATGATCTTAGTTTTCTTAATGTTGAGTTTCAAGCCAACTGTTGCATTCTCCTTCTTCAACCACAGCAGAAGGCTCTTTAGTTTATCTTCACTTTCTGCAATGAGAGTGGTATTATCTGCTTATCTGAAGTTGATATTTCTTCTGGCAATCTTAATTCCAATTTGTGATTTATCTAGCCCCGCCTTTCTCCTGATGTGCTCTGCATATAAGCTAAATAGGCAGGGTGACTGTATACAGCCCTTCCAAACTCCTTTCTCAATTTTGAACCAATCAGTGGTTCCATTTCCAGTTCTCACTGTTACTTCTTGACTCACATATAGGTTTCTCAAGAGACAAGTAAGATGGTCTGGTATGTCCATCTCTTTGAGAACTTGCCACAATTTGTTGTGATCCACAAAACCAAAGGCTTTAACAGGCTGAAGCAGAAATAGATTTTCTGGAACTCCCTACATTTTTCCATGATCAAACGTATATTGGCAATTTGATCTCTAGTTCCTCTACTTCTTCGAAATCCTGCCTACACTTCTGATAGTTCTCGGTCCACATACTCCTGGAGCCTAATTTGTAGGATTTTGAGCATAACTTTGCTAGCATATGAAATGAGTGCAATGGTGCGGTAGTTTGAGCATTCTTTGGCATTTGTCCTTCTTTGTAACTGGAATATAAGCTGACTTTTTCCAATCCGATGCCACTGTTGAGTTTTTCAAATTTTCTGGCATATTGAGTGTAGCACTTTTACTGCATCGTCTTTTAGGATTTTGATTAGCTCAGTTGGAATACTGTCACCTCCACTACCTTTGTTGTTGCTCAGACTTCCTAAGGCCCATTTAACTTTGCATTTCAAGATGTCTGGGTTGAGGTCAGTGGCCACCCCATTGTAGTTATTAGGGATGGTAAGCACCTTCTTGTATGTTCTTCTGTGTAATTCTGCAACGTCTTCTTAAACTCTTCTGCCTCTGTTAGGTCCCTGCCATTTTTATCCTTTACCTTTGCATGAAATATTCCCTTCATATCTCCAATTTTCTTGAAAACATCTTTGGTCATCCCTATTGTATTGTTTTCCTCAATTTCTTTGCATTGTTCATTTAAGAAGCATTCTTATCTCTTCTAGCTATTCTCTGGAATTCTGTATTTAATTAGGTATACTAAGCTCTGATTCTTGTAAACATTATTCTAAGAAATATTTAGCAGAAACTAACTGGTTCAAAACCAATTCAGTCTGGCTGATTGAGGCAGTGTCTGTAAGAGCATTCAAACTAGAAAACCCCCTCATATTTAAGGTTCCTGTTCCTCCATAATGTAAAGGTATCAAATTTGAAGTAAAAACAATCAGTGGTGCAATGACATCATAGCTAAACATTAAGGCTATGCACAATTCAAAAATGATTTGGAAGAAATGCTTTAGAATATTTTAGAATACCTGCAGCAGACCATTGTTTAGACTGTGTTTTTTCTTTTTCTTGCCCTACGTTATTCTTATGGACCATTATAGAGGTAGGAAAAATTAGATAGCTATAGGAATCTGTTATAATATGGCCATATATGCAAAAAATGATACCTAAACTAATAAATTAGAACATAGCCAGATAAGAGGGACTAGTGAACTGAGGTGAAGAAGGACAGATTGTTTTGAGAGATTGGGTATGCTTAGCCTGGATAAAACTATTGGAAGGGAAGATGGTTGTCTTCAAGCATCTAAAGGCTATCATTGAAAAAATAAGGCAAGAGCAGTCTAGAAAATAGGACAAAAAATAAAGAGTTTAAAAGACGTTTAGACATTGGAAAAATATATTTTTACATTAAACTGTTCAATAACAGAACTAATTGCCTTGAGGCACGGTCAACTATGGTAATTGCCTTGAGACATGGTCAACAGAAGCTAGATGGCCTTCTGCATACATGTAATTACTTGATTCCTAGGTTGGGCAGAGGTTGTGCCTAGATCAGGATAGCCAGCCACTAGGCTGTGACCCAGTACCAGGCTGCAGTCCATCCAGAACCAGGCTGCAGAAGCAGTAAGGTGAGTGTGTGCACAACTCCACTTGCATGACAGTGGACAAGCATGTATGCGGCGGGTGCATGTGTCCACTGCTTGCACAAATGGAGCTCTGCATGTGCATACACTTTCCCGCCGCTCGCACTGAACCATTCCCTCCACCCTTGTCAGTCTGCAAAGCCAGAAAGGTTGCAGAATGCTGGCCTAGATGACAGCCAACACCCATTTTAAATTTTTCATTCTATGAACATTTTTTCTTGCTAGCTATATGAAATGCTTCTATAATTTAAGAATAAAATGTGCGGAAATAATATCCATCAAACTTTCAATTTCATACACAATGGTTTTATTTCATCATGAAAGAGATAGGGATATGGATCACTTGATGATCTGGAACATTTAAATATCTATCCATGCTACAGATTTCTATTAGAAGTTATAACCTTTTAGCCAAATGCTGTAAAAGACTTGAGAAAGCAAAAACAAATTACAATGAGATGAATTTCAACCTCTGTATTAACAATCAAATCTTACCAGTCTTTATGAACTCTACAAATATTTAGTATTTCCCCAAATACTAAAGCCTATTGTCTGATTTCAGTTAAAATTGTGCAAGAAACACAATCGATCAAAATCTGGAACCCTACATACCTAGTGGTAAACCCCCTAAATTTAACATGTCCTAATTCTGAAAAAGAAAGTACAAGATTTAACTGCCAGCATTTAACACAATAAAGACTCTCATAAATTGCAAAACAGCATAAAGTTTTGCAAAAAGTGGACATGTTGCTTAGTGCAATTTCCAAAAGATATGAAACTGCCCCCATGAAATAGGTGCTTTGTTTTACTTTGTGAGAAAGGAGGGCAAGAAAGGATTCAAAGCTTCTGAATAAATATTAAGTTGCAATCTGCTTTCTGACAGACAGGTGCAAAAAAACATTAGTACCAAATTAGTTTGTTTCAAGCTTTCTAAGTTAGAAAGGACTTTCCATTTTGGTTGCTAAAGATCAGCCGGTGATAAGGGTAGAAATAATTTAGAAATAAGCAGTGATTACATTAAATTAATTATATTAATCAGTGATTAACTCCAATAATTGAATCTAAGGTTCCTATTTGGACTGGTTATAAAAGGAAGATGTACTTCAAGTGCAGTGTCACTTCTTGACTTTCTTCCAGGCAATGTTCTGGAATTCATTGAGCTGGCAACTGATCCCCAACACAAAATGTCAGTTCTTTTACAGCACTGAGATCTCTTGGCTTCACAATGCTTTCCATTCATAATTATTCAGGTGCCTAAATATATTTCTCAAAATAGACATTATATTCTGTATTAAATTCCATCTGGTTTAGGGAAGGAAAACAACTCACTAACTAGTCAGTAACTATTACATTAATAGGAACAAAAAGAAAGCATTATCACAGAAAAAAGGAACAGAATTAAAACATCAGAAGAACAAGGATATAAGGTTCAGGCTAGATATAGGAGGACTTTTTGACATTAAGAGCTATTTGGCCATGGACCATGGGACAGACTACCACACAAAGTGATGAATTCTACTTTGCTGAAGGCCTTCAAAAAGGGCATCTATTGTAGATATACTAGTGGTTCCTGAAATGACTAGAAAGTTGGATTATGTGATGTGCACGATCTCTTCAAACTCTATTATTGTTATTACTTATTAATAACAGTAAAAGGTAAAGGTTTCCATTGCACATATGTGCTAGTCGTTTCCGTTTCTAGGGAGTGGTGCTCATCTCCATTTCAAAGCCGAAGAGCCAGTGCTGTCCGAAGAAGTCTGTAGAGACATACAGTTGATGACTTTGCGTAGCCTATGGATTAAGTCTATAAACCAAGGTTTATTCAGGTAATCATGGTTTAGTGCTAAACTACAAAGACTGAATTCACACACCATGCCAAGATCTCATGTTTTGGTTGGTATTTTTTTTTAAAATAAATTTGGGTACCATCTCACTGCAAGGTGAGTACATAATGTATGTATGCAAAACACATTTAATATCATAAGCTCAGTCTATTATTTTGGGGGCTTTATTATTGTTTTGTTTATTTAAAATAAAGATATTTTTTCAGAAAAGTTTATACCAATAAGCGGACAGAGAATGACTAATGCTCAATTTAACCAAATTATATTTTTTTCATGAACTATATTTAAGAAAATGATGGCTTAACATTTCAGTGCTGAGACCTATGAGAATGTAGTCTACCATACCTGGAGACCACCATATTGGGAAAGGTTGTGTTAACTATAAAATGACTTTGATTAGGTTTGTATATTTTAAAAAAACACAACCTTACAAACTTAAGTTACAAATTAACAAATGTTGCATAAAACTAAAACTTTTAACTTAATATATAAATTGACTCGGACCTGCAGCATGAACAATACATTTACATTTGTCATTAACTTTTGAGTAGTTTAAACTTTACTGCAATTTCTTAGATTTATGTGGGTTTTAATATTAGGGAAAATTGCCTTTTTATCTAACTTAAACTACAATACATAAATTATACAGTCTGAACCTGCAACAATATAAACCTGAAACTACAATTTACCATAGTCTTTCCCAGCAAGGAACTTTCCTAACACCTGAACTTCAAGCTGCATAGTCCTCTATCCAGAAATGATACTGGCAGTGATTCATGAATGATTTGTCCAACCTATCTGGACAACAGACGGTCAGGGAATCTTGTAGTAAGAATTGTAATGTGGGATAGCTCATTTTATTATATCTGCAACTGGAACTTTAGTCTACATTTGGAACAAAGGACTGCACTGATAAAGATAATGGCAAACTGCAATTGTAATGGTCATTTCATTTCATATGTACAAAGCACAGTCTAGTTGAAACCATGATGAAATTATTGAGTACTTGCACCTCATGCATAAACAGCTTTCTATAGTTTTCTACGGTGTTTGGTTTATGTATTCTACTTTATGCTACAATTTCTAGTTTATGAACACATTCTTTTTTCTAATCTCTGGAAAATGGAAAATTATTGTATCTTTTAATTGCTATCCTTTCATTTGTATTTATTTTCTTCCTAGGACAGAGATGTTTTCCCATACCAGGTAGACAAACAAATACCACACTACAATCTGAAAAAGAGTTTTGATTCTACAGATGAGAATGACTTTAAATGCGCACAAAAATACAAAAAAACGAAACAACAGGGAAGTGCTGGCCACATACTCTGGGAACAGACTGTTTACCTTGGAATAATCTTAGTAAACCAACACCAAGAAAAGCAGCAGATGTACATGATTCAGCTAGAGGATAAGAAGCAGTATAAGATGGAACACACATTAGAACAGGGAGATCTATTAGACAGAGACAGAAATAATGTTCAGTTGTATTGCAAAGAACATAGTGATGAATGAAGCTGGTTATTTTACACGAACCAAAGGTAACAAATGTGTATATATGTTACATAATAAATTTGCTTTTAAAAATGTCAATGAACCAAGCCATCTTCAATCTTGCATTGATAGCCATTGGATTAATTAATTATGTACTATAAGGTCAGCATGACTGTTAACAACTCCCAAAGTAGGCTTTCTCCAGGCTGACTTTTCAGAACTACAAACTGCTGTTCCTATATTTAATTTGGCCTAAGGCTTGGGATTTACATATTCCAATAGCATTTGAACATTGATGAAATGCTAGCAATTATTTAATTTCCATCAAGTATGGTACCTCAAAAGGTTAAGAACTGAATCTCGAGGATCTTATCGTTTAAAAGCATTTTTATTAAAGTAATATTGATGTCTTGGAAGAAGGCTGTTAAATAAAGGATGTACAAAGAGCAGCAGTACTAGCTAGAATTCACACTTTCAAAGAAAGAAGAGGAAAAGTAAGGAAAGCTATTTAAAAACATAAATTCTATTGAACTAGATCCTGACCTCATTAAAAAGTGTTCAAAAATTCCTGTTAAAAAGATCTCAGAGAGAAAATGAAACCCCACAACACAAATATGAGGAAAAAACTAGCCTTTTAATTTCAGTGCCTTCTAGTAGACTCAACATTGCTGTATGCTGTTCCAGAAAAAAAAGGGGGGGATATGCCCAGATGGAATAACAAAGACAATTCTCAATTTTGAACTGTGACAACCCTATTTTGCCTGCCAAGTCAGGGATGTAAGTGGAGTAAATATGGAATAAATTATTTGTGAGAACTGAACATGAGAACAGAATTGCTGAATGAATAAGAAAATGAATTCCTGTTTCTCAAGACATCAACATCCAGCAGATGGAACACCAGTAAACAGGCGAGGAAAGACTGAGTGTGACAAACATTTCACTTCAAAGAGTTAGACAGTAACCTACACACAGAACTGGGACAAGCAGCATCTAGGGAGAAAGGGAGACAGGAATAGTTGTCTGCTCTTGGTACACGGAAAATCCATTATGCTAAGCTTACCCTACCACAAGAAGTCTGGAGATTTAATGAGTATTGCCACAAAGCAGCAGGAGACAGTTTTCACTCAGCAGGCATTGTGCGATGTGAGGCTTATTTATTTTGGAAGCTAACAAGGATCTGCAACAAAAAGTTTTCCTTGTAAGTCTAAAATATTTCCCTCCCATCCACCCCCATCTAACCATTGACTATGATCAGTGGATCAGCTAAGGGGAATCTAATCGATGTTAGTTTCTTTGAAAGTATTGTGGCTAATAGTATTTGTGTCCCATTGATTTTACTGGAACTCAAATGGCTAACACAGTTTAACTGCACTGCAGTTACTTCAAGCCCCTGTCTTTACTGGTTGAGTTATACACCTATGAGACATAGATAATGACACTCCTTTCAAGGCTGCTAGGTATTTACTAACTAGGCATATACCAAATATATCCTTTCATAATTTTCTTGACTGTTCTATACAAATAGTTCCTGGTAGGTTCATTGCTTGTTAAAATGACAAAATAATGAGATTCAATAGGACCACTGCCTTAAAACAGTGGACTCTCAGTCTAATCTATTGTTTCCCACAAATAGTTACTACTATAGAAATATGGTGTTTCATTTCACAGCTTCCAATGCATACTCTGTTCTTCTTCTTCAGCAGTGCCTTGAGAAAGTCAGAGTGTCTCAGATGCATTAATAAATTAAGCTTCAGTGCCCTTGCCAGAAAGGAAAGTATTACTTTTCTCCTAAGTGCAAGTGATGAAACTGAGCAGAGGGGTTGTGCTGGGTCAAATAACAAGACACAAATAGAAGAATGGCTTCCATTCTTGAATGTGAGATCTTAGGAAGGTCTCTTCATCCACACTACCTCTACAGTTATTGATGCTGGCATCTATACACACTACTGCCCCTTCATATATAATTCCATTCCTCTATTTGTAAAATTAAATAAAATTTTTAGATAGACAGGAACCTTTCAGCACCCATAGAGCAACAAGATATATTGACCAAACAAAGGTTAAATGACCAGAAGCTGAAACACGCTGGCTGAATGCTGCCTCTTCCCAACTCTACAAACACATTCCTTGAATGAATTATTTCACAATGGAATAGTTTCTATCACACAGGACAGGACAAGGAGTACTGCTGAAAGGACTAGGAAGGGAAGGGTCAAAGTGAATTAGTCTAATCTCTTTAAGCAAAGCTATGACTAAAGCAATAACTGATAAACCTTTGGACATAGAACTTCTGGTGCATATAAAATTCATATACCCCCTCCCTTTTTTAAAAAACAATGAGTTATTTGCCCTTAAAAATCCAGTAACTTTGCAGGACTATTGAGAAGAAATCAGCTGTTCTGGGAAATATCTTCACCACAAAAATGTGATGCTTATTGTAGAATGTGCATTGCTTTTTTAAAAGGCTAGGCACATGCAGAGCACTACTGTCACAGTGCTTCATCAAGGAAGCTTTGATCACAGGAAATTATTCTTCATTTCTTAGAACTAGCGAGCCTGGTAAATTAAACCCCGGCTCGGCTCCATTCATAACATCCTGGCAAAATATAATGGTTTCAGACACCGCCTGTAACCTACAGCATGCTCATTTGTTCTTGGATAATCAGCCGCTCATTCCTCATACATACAAACAAGCCAAGCTTAGTTTAGCCAGACTTTTAAATCTGCATCTACAAAGGGACCCGGTGGAAGTTCTATGCAGTTTCATTTTTAGCAACAGCTGTTTAATCACCAAGCCAAAGCATTGTTTTGCTTCAACGTTATATATGTATATATATTTTGGAGACACAATTAAATGTTGACGTCCCATAGCCGGCTGAGTAAACCGTTCCCGATTAGCCGTCACTTACCATAAAAACAATGAAGCATCTCGCCCGTCAATCCCCGCGTGCCTTGGATTTTATAGCACATTACAGTGCTTCGGTCCGGGGTTTTTTTTTGTGTTTTTTTTTTAAACGTACGCCTAAAAATCCAGAGAGAAAGACGAGCCACTTGGAAGTAGAATCAGCAGCAGAGAATCTTGGGACGTTTATAAGACCTATTTCCTTTCAACAGTGAAAAGGGGAGGAAAAAAAACAAAAAACGTCCACACCCCGTTATTGCTTACCCCAAACTGCTGGTTTTGATGCGCTATTCCCGCTCCGGAGGCAGAAAAAAACTCAGAAAAGTTGGGAGCTGAACGCCGGGGAAAAGACCACACCGCGGTGGGGTGATGGGAAGTGGAGGGGGGGGGGAGCTGGCCCCCAAACTCGGCAGAAATAGCCCTCCGCTCCCGGCCCGGCGCCGGTTTCTGGACTTCGCGTGGTCCACGCGTTTGTTGGAGCAGACAATCGTGGCGAGAACGCCCCGGACAGGAAACCTCCCCGCTTGTAAACTCTCGGCAGAAGGAAAATAAAGTGGCCGCTGGGGCTTGCCTTGCCCTTTGCCGTTGTTTCTTCAAAGATCCCTCCAGCTTTTTTTTTTTTTATGCCTCGGCTTTCTTCTCTCCTTTAAAACTGCCCAGCCTCTCTCTCTCTCTCTCCCGCCCCTTCCTTGCTCTCCCCCTTTTATGACACAGACAGCCCAGATGGGAAGAGCCTGCAGCTAAAGCCAGTCCAAGCACCCCATCCTGAAAGCTGATCTTGCTGATCTCATCACCGAGGGCTACTAATCCAATGACCGGAGAATTAACAACAGATGGTGACGCCCCTTCTCTTCCCTTCCTCCTCTCCCCCTCCGGCTCCTCGCATCGCCCTTAGCCTACACGCTAAGGGAGAGGGAGCGGGGGGAGGAGGGAAAAAGCCCGCCCGCCAACGAGCGTGCGCGAACGCCCACCCAAAACACGAAGCGCGAGTCCACAGGCAAGACTGCAAGGAGGGCAGCCGAACTGCTCTCACGGTGGCCCAGATTGCATTTCCCGTCTTGTGTGCGACGCTTCTCTGCCCGGAGTTTACACAAGCGGCAGCTGCAGTATTTAACCCCTTGTGAATAAATGGTGTCTCACAATCAAAAAGGGAGAAAGTTGTTGGATGTCTGCGATTTTGAGAATTTCTCGAATTTTTGAGGAGGGGGAAAAAGTGGTTTTTTTTAAAGCTTCCATAGGATGCTACCTATTTTTCGGAATTGTCCTGCTCGCCATCCTGTGTTTTGTTTTTGTTTTTAATCAATCGTTATGCGGATAGCTTTGTTCCAACAAACAGAATAGATTTTTTTTTTATTGGCCAAGTGTGATTGGTCACACAAGGAATTTGTCTTGGTCCATATGCTCTGGGTGTACATAAAATAAAAGATAACCTTCATCAAGAATCATAAGGTACAACACTTAATGTTAGAATAGGGTACAGATAAGCAAAAAGTGCTCCCATAAAAACAACTCTAAATCTCTTGCAGAGAATGTGGGTTCAACCAATAAATCTGCTTTCATTTGAAGCCTATTTGTGTTTTGGTTCTTCACAGTTTAAATAATAGTTCTCATGAAAAGTTTCCACATTTTATCAGTGTATGTGCCCTTTTAACTAAAATATAACTTTTTTTAACCCAACCAGCATCTTCCTTGTTATGGAGATGGCCAGAACAATGAATTAAGAACACTTAAGAAATAAACCAGTCTAGGATTCATGCCCTCCAGTAACTAGTTTGAAAATGCCTACACCCTGCTACAACGCAATCATAATTTAAAACCACTGATAAATCTTACTTTCTTGATCTTTTAAAAAAGTTGCTGCTACAGTAACTTTTCCAAATAATTGGTCCATTCCACTCTTTTGATTTACTGCAATTAATCCATTGATTATCTCAAAATGATTTAAAATATTAGTATCCATCCTTCTACCCTTCTGTGGTCCATTGGAAAATATTCTGAAAACTGAAAATCTTTTATTTAAGTGTTTTTGCATGGTTCATGACTTGACAGTTCTATTTTGGTATTGAGAAGCTGTGGGTCTATTCTATCCCTATTAACATTTTTAGATCTGAAATAGTCAATAGTAGAGATTTCTAAAAGGCCTTTCATCCATTTTGAATTAACTCTTCCAACCCTCTCGCTTCCATTACTTTTGAAGATATTTTTATTTCTATGTTGGTCTTTGATTATGTGCTTCTGCTCCAGTGGATTTAAAAAGTGAAAAGCTAACCTAAAGCTTTACCTAAAAGGTAAAAAGGCAAGCTTCAGAAGCAATCCTTTGAAAAATTCCTAAGAACTGTTTGAAAGAAACTTGGATGCTTTAAAATATATGAGAAGCCACAATAGCTAAATGGACTTCCATCCTTATTTTATTTCTCAAGGACGTCTGTGGCTGTAAGAGAAAATTTCCAAAAACCAAAAAATTTCCAAAACCAAAAAAGCTTTGCCCTATTTTTATTTAGTGTCCAGAATATTTAGGCTAGCCTAAATATGTATGAGTAGGAAAATGCACTTTATCTACTTTTAACATAATTGGAAAAATAGCACAATTTAGAAGAACTCCTAATGGAAAGGTATAAGCATGATTCTGTGTGCATTTCACATATACCTTGCATAGTTCATTTGATGGAGGCCAATCTAATTATCTACTATACTGAAAAATCCAGAGGAATCTGACCTGTAGTACTTTTTAAACTACCAAATGTTAGTAAAGGCATTAGGTGGTAGCTTTTTATTTTCTAAAAAAAATGTTTTCCCTAAAAATCTGAAAAAATACTACCAGTTTCCTCATCTTTTAGGTATTGTAGACTAAAACTGATATTTTCCTATAACGTCTAGTAGTGATAGATAGAGATAGGTAGGTAGGTAGGTAGATATACAGAATTATATGCATCTATTTTTGACAATATAAAAAATAATAGGACTTGAAAATACCATTATAGGAAGAGATAATTTTTGATTCTGGCAAAACTGCCCCAGTCTACATATTTACTCTATCCCACAGAGTTAATGAACAAATCCTGATCTGCATTCAAAGCAAGCTAAAGAGACCAGCCTGTGTTCAAGATTCTATCTGCTTAGTAATATAAAACAAGATTGTATGCTTAATTCCTTATATAGTACTTATTCCTGAATGTATGGAGGCAAGAATAGGGCTAAACCACATCTTGGAGGTGAACCAAATCTAGTACCTACATATTTCGAATAGCATTTCAAACAAACTTTCTATTTCAAATTTAACATTAGTTCCCTTCCACTAATACATATCACTCTGGATGTGATTGTTCTGCCAGATTTCATATCATAGCCATGACTCCAGTGGAAGAAAATAGTCATGATACTTGCTATGCTTTTATATAAAATAATGCAATAAATAAAGAGCAGTATCAAAAATATATCAGTTATTTGCTTAAAAGGTAGAATATGTTTCAAGTAGATTCTATGACAAACTAACAGATTCTTTAATCTGAAAATATAAACAAATCAAAAGCAACAATTTAGTTGAATCTGCTATTTACTATACTTGTATCCAAAATTTCTTCTACATTCAAGTAATAACAATAGGACTTAGAACTATATACCTCCCCATAGTGCTTTACTGCACTCTGAGCGGTTTGTACAGTAAACATATTGCCCTCAGCAATCTGAGTCCTCATTTTACCGACCTCCAAAGGATGGAATACTGAATCAACTCTGAGCTGGGCAGGATTGAACTCCTGGCTGTGTGCAGTCAGCCACCAATACTGCATTTTAAGGACTTCACCACCACAGTAGTGAAAACCACTGTTTCACTCAAGCTAGTGTTCATAGCAGTCTCAATCAGACTCCCAAGGCATAGACCTTAAGGACATTTGCTGGACCTTTAGGTCCTCAAGTCGCTTAAAGTCCAGCACTTTTTATTGTGATAGCACAGTGCTAGCATCTGATTATACAGATTGTATCATTATTTGGTTCACTGAGGCCTCTGGATCTGTGTCACCGTGCTAATGTATAACATGTTGCTTTTTACTGAAATATTTTGCACAACTTACTATAAAAGGTTTCCTTTGCACATATGTGCTAGTCGTTTCTGACTCTAGGGCAGTGACGGCTAACCTTTTTGCCATAGCGTGCCAAAAATGGGGGGTGCCTGGAGGGGTTGCACATCCATGTGCCCATACCCATAATTCAATTCGCCCCACCCTCCCTAGAAAGGCTCTGGAGTCTGGGGAGAATGAAAAAGTATGTTGTACTCACCTGAACGGTGTTCTCCTTGGTCTGCGTGGGAGTCCAAAAGCAGTGGGTGATAACTAA
>JANHFP010004584.1:7402-17569 GCA_032468135.1 Calamaria suluensis
GTCTGTGGAATTCTGGGAATTGAAGTCCACAAGTCTTCAAGTTGCCACGGTTGGAGACCCCCTGCTATAGGCACTGTAAGAAAAAAATGATTATTGAATCTTGAATTTCTATTGAACAGAAATTCTCTTTCTCTCCAGTAGTCAGGATTTTCATGAAGCTGCTAGATACCTTGCCCTGCCAACACTGACTAGGAAAAAAAATCTGCAAATGGTTTAAAGAAGCCTTTAAAATTGTTCACTTTTCAAGAATGTGATCTCTCAGCCTGTTGTGCTGAGGAAGATTGTGCCCTCAAACCCAAAAAATCTTCCATCAAAATTACTAAATGAATAAAAGGTTAAAACGTTTTGCAGACTTTTCTCCTTTAATGATTCTAATTGATCATTGAAGCTAATCAGTTATAGCTTTGGGAGCATTACTGAGACAGTTTATTATCAAGATGGAAAAGTTATTCCAACAGAATCCCTGAATCTCACATTCCAGTTGTATCTATAAGTAAAAGGTAAAGGTTTCCCTCGCACATAATGTGCTAGTCGTTTCTGACTGTAGAGGTCAGTGCTCATCTCCATTTCAAAACTGAAGAGCCAGCACTGTCCGAAGACGTCTCCGTGGTCATGTGGCCGGCATGACTAAAGGTGGTTCCTATTTTTCCCCTTGCATTTTTTACATGCTTTTGAAACTGCTAGGTTGACAGGAGGAGGGACAAGTAATGGGAGCTCACCCCGTTATGCTGCGCTAGGGATTCGAACCGCTGAACTGCTGACCTTCTGATCAACAAGCTCAGCTGTCTTAGCCCGCTGAGCCACCGTGTGTAAGTAGATTACTATAAAAATAGAAACTAATGGAAGTATCTTGTCTTCTATTTTCAAGACTTTCAAAGATCTGCTTGTCAGGAAGAAAAGGCTTATCGTTCTGTTTAGCCATTGGCTGCTGCATGCCTACGGAATTATCTCCATTTCCAAGCTGAGCAACCTTTACCAAGACTTGCCTTTGCTGGCCTTAGTGCCTGCACCAGCTCTTTTTTATTTGCTAACTGCAAAATACACTGAGCCATCACGGATATTATCTGAGGGAGCAAATGGACGTTAATTGCAACTAATAACAGTCTGGGTAAGTAACATATACAAGAGAGGCAATCTTCTTGGCTCCAGCTGTCCTTACCTTAGTTGTTAGTTTGCTATGGATCATCTTTCAAATAAAGGTGTGGTTTTTTTTGAGGAGCAAAACTGGACAACTCTGTACCAACTAGAAGGCAAATTTTCTAAACAGTGTTGCTACCCAGTGTGTAAGACTCTTATCAGCTGCAGAAGCCCTTGGTTTTAGCAGTTAACTCTCTAGGCTTGTCCTGTATATCTGCTTTACATTTGTGTGTTATCTGCGAATAATTTGTACAGTATACTTGAAAATCGTGTTATTTATTGATTTCACAGCACAGTATTTTCTCACTATTGAATCTGTGTTCATAGAAGAATAAAAGATGCAGTATTCTAACTTCAGTTTATAAGGCTTCGTAGTCTGTTTTATCCTAGAGGGAAAAAAATTGACAGAACATATTTTTACAAACATTTTTATCTGAACAAGCATTTATATGAGATAGAAATTATATAGCAAAAATTATTTGCTCTGCATTAAGATTTTTTTTGTGTGAAATACTTCAAGTTTGAAAGAGCCAATGAAACATCTGTCCTTTTTTTACAACAAACACTTGGACAGAATTTCCATTTAAAAAGGAACACCAGAATTCAGTTATGTACTGCAAATAAATGCTCCCTTTTATGTGATCTTTTTAAAAGATCTTTCTCCAGTCTGGAGGCTAGATAAGTTTATGCTGTTTCCCTTCTAGTAGCGAATCACCAGATATGCCAATTATGTTTTATGTTATGTTGTCTGCTGTTTTATGTGTAACAATATATTTTTAATTTTGTGAAGCTACTAAGAATTATGAATGTTGGCAGCCTATAAATTTGACTAATAAAAAATAAAGCATCTGTTAAAAATTTGTCATGGGTTGTAGACTCCTTCAGCCGAGCACATTCTTCTCACATTTAAATCCACAAGCAGTTTTACTCACATTTTTTTTAAAACATCTATCAAGTATAATAAACAGGAAAGGAATGATTGTCTGCCACTACTGAATCAAACGTGTTGGATTTTTTTCAGTTATAGAAAATCTTTTTTTAAAGATTAATAGATCTTGGAAGTCCATGCAGATTTTAGGTATATATGTGGAAATGACAATTTACTAATTTTAGGTTGTCTAATGGTTAAAGCAGTTTGTCTCTTATCTGTTTTTCCTTATTTTTAAATAAACTATAGCTTAGAATATGATTGGCTTCCTCTAAAGTGTTACTTTAAGATACATATTTCAGAAATTCAACTGAGTATCTAGTACAGATTTTAAGTTATATTGCTCTAAAGCGGAAGTAAGCAAGGTTTTTTTGGGACACCTTTTATTTCGTTAAAAAAAAGAAACTAAGCTGAGTTTGACCTAAATAGTATTTTGATAGAAGACATCAGAAAATCGCAGAGCTATTGAGTAAACTAGGAAGGTAAAAAAATCCAAGGGAAATAATTTCCACAGTGCTGTTCAGAAAACTGCATAGATAAAATTCACCAAAGTTGAAGGCATCGTCATCTTTAAGAATTGCAATAGCTGGAACAATTAGTTATAAATAGAATGCAGCCTTTTTTCATCTAAGAGGGTTTTTAAAAAAGTTATATTATACTTTTTTACTGCATTTCTTGCTTCAAAATTTCTTCAGAATCAGAAGAAACTGAAAAACCATAAAGCAACCATTTATGCAGTTCTTGAGATTTTCAGAGTTTGTATTAGAGAAACCATGTTAAAAGCAACTTAATTTTTGCCCATTGTTGGATTTTACCATATTTTTTCCTCCTAGATTCCTCCTAGGTCAGGTAGATGATTTTTAAAAAACATTTGGTAGCAACCAACCTGCTATTAAATGCTTTGTGTTCCTTTTTAATGAAGGATGCAGTAGCTTGTTCCAACATCAAAAATAAAAATATAGTAGCATCTGCTGTTCTAAACTTGACAGAGTAAGACATTTGTTTTCTGGTACTCTGTGACATATACAAACTTTGAATAATCTGTTTTGAAGAAGGTAATTTTTGCTTTTCCAACACATACTTTTAACAAACATTTGGCATTTCCCCCAAATACTTACTTTTTAATACTGCCAAAGATTTGCTTCTTAACAGAGAAACCATCTCTTCATAATTTAGTTCTAGTCCTTCATAAACGTAGTCAAGCTTAGCATTTCTCTTTGCATATCTTCTGACATATTCTTCCAGAATAATCAAGAGCTCCTGCTGGTACTTGATAAATATCTGCAACAGGATGAAAACAATGAGAAAATAGATTTTCTGTTGCAGAAAGACAACCTGGATTTTCTTCACTTTTTAAAAGCATACTTGGACTCTTCTAAAATATTTAACATGGGGGTTGGGGGAAGTATAGAAAGTAAGTAAGTTTGATATAAAAGTAGTGGGAGAACTATTGCACAATGATTCCTTAAATTTAAATTTATATGAGGTCCCAAGTCTTAGGATAGTTAAAAGAGCCTTCTATTTAATTGGATTAATCAGTTAAAGCTGTTAAAAAGAGAAAGCCGCTCTCATAAATGGCTTGTTCTTAAACAATAGCTATACTTTAAGTCTTAGCACAGCCACACTGGGGAGAAAAAAGCCATCATTTTTCTTGCTGTCATGAAGAGCAACAGGATATGTAATAAGCTAGATAAAGATAAAGGTTTTTCCTATTCAGTTGGGTCTGCCTCTAAGGGTGTGTGTTCCTGTTCGTTTCTTAGCTGAAGGAGCCAGCGTTGTCAGAAGGCACATCAGTGGTCAGTGGTCATGACTTTATGTCAAGGCGCAGAGAACAGTCACCTTCCCACCAAAGTGATACCTATTTATCTACTTTCATTTGCATACTTTCAAACTGCTTGGTGAGTAAGTAACTGGAGCAAGTAACTGGAGCTCACCCTATCCTATGGCGCTCAAGTCTTGAACCCGAGCTGTCAGCTTTTCAGCTGACAAGCTGAGCGTTTCTAATCTCTGACCCATCACCGGCTATCAAATTGGCAGAACTAAATTTTACTGGTTTTTTTTTCTCCATTCAAATTATATTCTAGCCCTGGTTTATGGTAGTTATCATCAATTAGTTGTTTATCTTTATTCCTGTGAAAGCTTGCCACTTGACGGGAACTATGGCTTTAATTTTTATTTTTTCAATATAAATTGTTTTGCATCATTGAAGTTACTAAATACGTGAAGTACTGTAGAAATGAGATTGGGGATTTTAATCTAATTGGGATTATATATCACATCCTCCTGCCTGCCATCCATAAAGTCAGACATTAACCAATGTCTGACTTTATGGATGTTAACCAAAAATTGTCCCCCATTCAAACCCCCACCACCTCCAAGTAATAATATACCTTTTGTAGATGTTCATCCTTTGTCCATTGCTTCATAAACAGTTCTAAAACAAGAATGTTATAGGTAATATATTCATTTTTATTGTGATGATTCTGCCAATTAAAGATATTTGTAATTTTGCCCAATTATCTAGCTCTTTTTGTGTCTGTTGTACTAATTTATCATAATTGTTCTCTTTTATTGAGGAACATTTATCCATTAACCAAATTCCCAGGTATTTCACTTTTTTAACAATTTGAATTTCCATTTTCTCTTCCAATTCTTCATTTTGCCTATTAGTAAGGATCTTAGTTAGTATTTTAGTTTTTTCTTTATTTATTTTGAGCCCCACCACTTTACCAAATTCTTTAATTTTCTGTACTAATATGGTTCCCATCTCTAGAGGATCTTCTATAATAAAGGCCAAATCATCCACAAAAGCTTATACTTTGTATTCTTCCTGTTTAATTTTCAGTCCTTTTATTTTCCGATTTTTCCTAATTTGTACCAGTAGTGTTTCCAATGATTATATAAATAGAAAGGGGGATAGGAGACATATCTGTCTCACTCCTTTAGTTACACTAATATCCTCTGTTGTTTCCCCATTTAATATTATTTTCACCAATTGGTTGGAATAGATCGCCCTAATCATTCCTGTAATTTCCCCCCCCCAAATTCATAAATTTTAATTGATTAATAAGGAAGTTCCAATTTAGATGATCAAAGGCTTTTTGAGCATCTACAAACTTTAGCACTGCTTGCTTTTCTGAATCAGCCTAATAATAGACAATATATATTTTAAAAGAAGTAAATAACATATTTAAATATGCAATAACATATTAAATGTCATTTTAAACCACATTTATTAAACATGTATGACATCCAGAATTTCTAAAAAAACAAATTAAGCTGTATTTCTTAATTATATCAGATTCTGTAGGAAGACATCTACTTTTATTTTATTCAAAATATTAACATACAAGAGAAAAAACAATTTAACAGAGACAGAAGAAAGCTAAACAAAATTATTAAAAATGTGAATGTGAAAAGGAGAAAAATCAAAACACATATTACCCCCTCCCAGTTGAACACTGACAAATCTAGAGCATCAATGATAGCTTTCCCCCTTGTAAAGTAAGGGCTAAAATTTATAAGATTCTACATATATTTGCAATCCAATTGACCTGTCATACATTACATATATGAAAGAAAAATAGTTAAAAGATTAAAACAGCAGCAAAGTTAATGTTCATGGCCCTCTGTTAATAGTCTTTTACTACAATTTACTTGTAGAAATTCTAGAACGGTTTCTTTTTTACCACAAATTGATCGATCCAGGATCAAATACTGTTGTTTGGCTCTTAATAATGAAACCTTTCCTTAGATTTTTAATTGGGAACTTTCCCAAAAATTGCATATGTGTATATAGCCCCTGCATTAAGTTTCTTCTATGGGACCCTGCTTTCCACATTTCTTCATGTTAATGCAAGATATCCATTAAGGAACCATCATACCTCAGAAAGAAAAGTGGATGCCACAGCACTGGCAATCACCTGCCACCAGTCACGCATGCAGTGTGTCCATTTCTAAGGGTACAGGACCTGAACCTCTCTTAAATTTAGGAAAAATTGTCATAAAGCCATATTTTAGCATTTTCTGAGGAAAGCCACATATATGTCCCTATTGTTGTGGATTGGTTTTAGTTCATTTTTTTAAAAAAAAATCATTTCAGCTGGAGTAGAAATTCCTGCCACATAACACTCACCGTAAAGAACGTCTTTACATAGCTGGATGTTTTGTCTTTTTAACTGATGGTCCTTTGCCTCCTCATCTATAGTGGAGATATCTTCCTTAAGATATGCAATACCCTATAAGGATACAGCCAAAGAAATTATGCATTCATGTAGAAGTTATTGATGCAGTCAGCCTGGCGAGAGTCTTGTAAATAGGCAAGCGACAATAAAAATATATATTCTGATCAGTTCACAGAACTGCTCTGGTTCCGTGCACCCGACATTAAGACTGACTGCGTTCTCTTAGGAACAGTCAGATAAGGGTTTCAGGGATTCTGGTTAGGTCTGTGTCACTTCCTGTTATGCAAGGTTTCTAAGCTTGCCAGTCTCTTCACTCCTTCCCACACTCTAGCTGGAGATTTCACTATATTACATTTTCTAAAATCCAAAACTGAACATCTATCCTGTAGCTTCAAATTTTAAAATGTATGTTGTGTCATGAATAAGTATTAGAGATGGTTGAAGGAAGCAAGCAAATCAGATTAAAAAGATCTCAAGCCAAACTCAATTACTGGCAACTATCTGCACTGGCTGTGTTTTATTGACAATAATTTAGAGGTGGCTTGCCACTGCCTTCTTCCAAATTTTTTTTCTGACTTTCCAGTACAATCTAATTATTCAATGAAGGCCAAGGGTTTTTTTTTAGGTTCTCTGAGATCAACCAAGAACTAGCTGGGCACTGCCAACAACAAAGCTAACATCTGTTCTTAAAGCTATAACTTTATTATTATTACATTTATATGCCACCCACTTCTAAATGATTATAACTTCTTAAAACAACATTTGAGCATCAAAATGACTTTCTCTTGAGTTACTTTCACACCGCTTCCCATTTTCCTGAGGGTTGCCTACCAAACACTTTTTTTTAATCTTAAAACCTCCCAGTTACCCTATGCTTTCATTCCTTTATTACAAGGGATAGTTATTCTTCTTTTATCAATCTAAATACATCTCAGGTGGATGCCTGCATTTTCTGTTTTTCCCAGACCTTCATGTAATCTTCAAACCAGATTATTAAATAATTAAAACTAAAGAATATGCTTTATTTCTCCATAGGGGATGGGCACAGCTTTTAATGGATTATTCAAACAAAACCAGTGAACTGCAAAAGAAAGTTGGAATGGAATTGATAGCAATCTCAATATCTTCCACATAATCCTGGTCTGTCTATATGCCTCTTGGGCAAAATAGGCTTAAAATCATATGGAATCCATGCCTCTCTCTTCTGATATAGAAACTGCTCTCCTATCCCATCTAACAAGCAGTCCCTGCAGAATTCCAAGGTTTACACGTCAGTAATTTTTAGCAATCTGATTCAAAAGATTCCCAAAAGTAAACATTGAACTATGAAATTCTAAACAAATAATTAATATCCCCTGACATTTAAAAAAACCTCATAATTTACTTGGAAACAAAGACCATAGATCATGGATAATCAAGTGACATAACTTCATAAATTATGTAATTTTAGCCAATATTTCTAGTTTGGCAACCCTATTATATAATTCAAAACACTGAAAAGTAGCAATAGGCACAAAATGGCATTTTTACAATGTCTTCCTGCTGTCTACAGCAATTCCAGAATTGTCTTGCCAGATTGCCAAAAGTTGACATGCAAAACTATTCCTTTCTAAAAATACTCACAGCTCTTAACCGGGCATTCTCTCCATTCAAAATGAAGAGCATTCTATTTATTTCATAGTTGTCTCTCTCAATAAACTTAATTGAATATGCCATATTTGCCAGTTGCTCATGTGCTACATCTCTGTTCCTGCTGAGTTCACTCTTTGCAGCTACCTGTTGGCAAATATTGATGCATTTAATGTAGTTATAATCTTAGGAACATGGTACAAACGAAAGAGTGCTAAGAACAAAAGTCAGACAAATTCTGGCCTTAAGATTTCATAACATTTAGAAAAATATTTGTATCATAAATCTTTTTAAAACGCTTGCTGACTGATGGATGCTTGGGAGAAGGAAGAAAAAATGGAAACATTACTAGGTGGTGGGTTTCTGGTTTTGTTATTGTTTTTTTTGAAGTTTCATTTTCAAAAGCAAGAAAACACACTGAAATATAATATTGAATAAAACAAATAACAATAAAAATACCCACTGAAAAGAAAGGTAATAGCAGCAGCAAGTTTAGTATTATTGTACGATTTTGTAACTACTGCATGCAAGAACTCTTGACAATTCAGAGCAATGGATTCATGCTTGGAATTCTTTTGCTGAATCACTAATTACTTGAATTATAAATTAATCTAAATAATTAAATGATTAACGTAAAACATTTTAGTGTATGGCATCTTTAGTAGCCAGGGAAGTCTACAATGCTTTTCACCACAGAATAGTTGGACAGTCTAAGATTACTAGTTCATTTGTTTTTGTATGTGTGCTACACACGGTGCACCACAGGGGTGAACTAGCTTTGCACCAGCTGTCTAGCAGAATTTGGGAGATGTCAATTCCTTTGGGTTTTCTTCTGCCGACGTCACCTTGCATCTGAGCAGGTTCAGTGTCAGCTCCTACTTCCACTTGGAGTGCTGCTAGTTTTTCCCACCAGAGTGACAAACTATTTATCTACCATATTTTCCCATGTATAAGATGCTACTTTTTCCTAAAAATATTTACTTGAAAATGGAGGAGTGTCTTATACACAGGAGGCCGAGAGGAAAAGTATGGCCAATCCCATTCCTGCAGCTCTGCTGGATGAACCTCTACATGCAGCTCTATCCTTCCTCTCTATTGTAGTTTCCTGTATCACATTGCCACTCTAGGTTTCACCTTTATTGTTCCTGTGATGCATTTCCTGTTTTTGTATTATCATTCTCTAATAAGATGGCTTCTGCACAGTGATGGCTTGTGATGTGCTTGCTTACTCTATATGAAACATGGGGGCATCCTATACATGAGGGCATCTTACAGACAGAAAAATATGGTACTTAAATTTTTACACACTTTCGAATTGCTAGGTGGGTAAGAATGTTGTGACCTCACTCCACCATCCAGTGCCATGGGCTCAAACCACTAGAGTGCTGGCCATTGCCAGATTAAAAAAATCCAACATCTGCATCACTATTAATGTAACACAATATTTAGTTCTAATCACCACTGCTACAATTTCCCAGTACTGATCCGTGTCAGCTTTTCAATCAACACATTTAATAGCAAGTGACAGAGAATAAAGATCTTCTCCAATAATTTGCCAACCTGCAGCTTGCAATCAGCAAAAAAAGTTAATTTACAGAATGGATGCTACCTTGAATCCACTTAGTTTATAGAATCCTTGCTGCTCTCTCAACTTTTTGCAGGTATTTCATTACCCAAACTTGGTAATGTCACCAATGCAAGTAAGAGATGAGTTTGTTTCCTATTTATATACCAGTTTTGATGGGAATGTGGTTTTCTCTTTGGTAGTTCCTTGATCAGGCCATTGTTTTCTGCCTGATTTTTTTGGTCTTATGTTAATTCCTATATTATCTGGGTGTAGGCTGGTAGAGAGAATGTGTTCTGTCTACACGTGCCCTGAGGCCTGTTTGCTGTCTCGGTACAGATTCTGACCCACTATTGTTGAAAATTGGAGGCAGAATTTTTGATCTTTTAGAGGTATGTTATGCATAAAAATTGTTCTATAGTAAATTTAACTTAAAGAAACCACACATGTAGCAAAAGGGAGAATAGCCTCACCTAATTTCCGTACTGGGTTGCTCCCGGTTTGGACGATCCGGTAGCGGTGACGGTGTGACATCACCAAACCGGTTCTCTACGACAGCAGTCAATTTGTGGTTTTAAATGTCAGAAGACAAGGAAAACAATAAAGCCTTCAAGCACAGTCTAGTTTAATGAAAAGGACTAGGGGAGACATGATAGCAGGGTTCCAATATCTCAGGGGCTGCCACAAAGAAGAGGGAGTCAGGCTATTCACCAAAGCACCAGAGG
>JANHFP010004584.1:35539-50526 GCA_032468135.1 Calamaria suluensis
TGGGAGTTGAAGTCCACAAGTCTTAAAGCTGCCAAGTTTGAAGACCTTTGCAATACAGTATCTGTAGACACTTATGTCCATGGATATGTCTTTAAATTCCTATTCCCACTTCCCACAATATTTTTTATTTGTATATTGTGATTAGTCACTTTATGAAGGAGGCACTGTGCTCTCAAAAAATCACTAACCAATTAATGAAGTTACAGATTTCATATTAGATTAGGCTATGATGATCAAAACAAGATTTGTGAATCCCTTGGAATTCAAAAATTTAGAGGGAGGGGGGAAGCAGGCATAACTTTAGAAAACTTTTACAAACACTACACATAATTTGCATCAGTATGGTGTTAATTTTCTATTGATATCATAGCCATTGTTTCTTGAAACACATTTTATGTAAATGTATTATCTTGTTTTTGAGGTACATATCCTTCTTTAAACAATTCTATTAACTTAGGAATCCTGATGAACTGTCTGCGCTTTTGTCTACCTGTCACAATTCAACTAAGATTACACACGAAATTAAGTTTGCATAAGTGGGTCAGGATGATTTACTGTGATTAAAAGCTATTTAAATTACCAAAAAAAATGAACCCAAAGGGAATATATCAATCATAATCATCCTGACATTTATCATCCCAGCCATTTCTTGAAACTAAGAGTGTGGATGCCTATTTGAATCAGCTGGAGCCATAAATTGATTATAGGAAATCTAACCATTCTTTGGGATGTTCATGAATGATCCACTTTGTGGATCACAAATCCCCCCCTCTCTCTCCCTCCCTCCTTCCCTCCCTCTTCTCTCTCTCTCTTCAAAGAACCTCATGACCATAATCAAAAGGAATAACAAAAGAACAGGATACAGCAGTGAACAACAGCAGTAAGAATAGATAACCTTCCCATCAAAAGGTACATCTAAGTGACCGTCCTTCTCCATCTGATCTAAGCATGGCACAACACGTCCTGTGAACACATACACATACATATACATGCATACATACATACATACATACATACATACGTGCGTACGTACGTATGTACATACACACACACATATACATACATACATACATACATACATACATACATACATACATACATACATACATACATACAGTCCTGGAGGAAATAAGCAAAAGAGATGGTTAACAAGGGGGCAATAGGATATGATAGTTGTATAGTTTTCTCATTACTCAAGAATGATAGGTTTTTAGTTAATGCCTAAAGGCATCAAGAAGATAAATCTCTCAGCATCTACTTCTGTCCTGCTTCTGCCCTACTACCATTATACTTCAAAGCCACCTGAATAAAATTGTTTCCACAGCAGTGCAAAATGTCAGAAACGAGGGCACCAAGAGCATCATTAGGGCAAGGTATATGCTGAAGCTATCACAGAAAAGCTTTGCCTTCTGATCTACATTCCTCTCGGTCCCAAGGTGTTAAGAACTTGAGTAAATCTACTCTAGAACTGGCGGTGGAATTCTGGGAGTTGAAATCCACAAGTCTTAAAGCAGCCAAGGTTGAAGAGCCCTGTTCTAGAAGGTCTGACAGAATGAGCAAAATCATTTTGGAGAAATAGTCTGACATAAGCAAGAAAGTGATCTGGAATATGTAAGATGCTAAATGAGTCATTAGAACTAGCTTGGAGATTATCAGAACTGCAAACAATTCTGAGAAAGCAGGGGACAAAGCTTTTGAATGTCCGAAAGGTGCTTTTTCAAGAGGCAACTGAACTTTCTTGTTTTGTTTTGTTCTTAAGATGTTTCCTTTCTCATCCAAGACACTTCTTCAGCTTCTTGGAAGAGAAGTGAAACATCTACAAAGAAAAACAAGAAAGTCCAGTTGCCTCTTCAAAAAGCAGCCTTGGAACAACCATGACCTGGATGACTGAGAATCTCCATAGGAAAGGCATTTGAAAGATTGTTTGCTGCTGAGATCCCTGATCCCTCTCTTTTGTGTGTATAGATTGAGTAGGGACCAAGAAGACCCCCTTGCCAGTGTCATTTTTCTGGGTTGGGACAGGTACTACAGGTAGCCCTCAAGTTATGTTCATTTAGTGACCATTTGAAATTGAAAAAAAATGACTTATGACTGTTTTTCACAAGTACAACCATTGCCACATCCTCATGGGCATGTGATCAAAATGCTTGGCAATTGACTCATGCTTATAACAGTTCCAATGTTCTGGGGTCATGCGATCACCTTTTGCCACCTTCTGACAAGCAAAGTCAATGGAAAAGCCAGATTCACTTCACAACTGTGTTACTAACTTAACAACTGCAGTGATTTACTTAACAACTGTGGCAAGAAAGGTCGTAAAATGGGGCAAAGCAAATGTTTCACTTAACAACAGAAATGTTGGGCTTGAATGTGGTTGTAAGTCGAGGACCACCTGTAGTAGGCACAGCACCACCAAACCAGACATTTACCCTCCTGAGTCACTGGCTGCTTAGCACATGTAGAGAGAGAGAGTGATACAAGGAAGAGTAGATGTCATTTGAGAGTGCGAAGAGACATGATATTAACGATAAGCCACTTGACAACATATTTAGACTTTTGACAAAAGGCTTTTGACAAATCCTTCTACTCAAAATTTTGAGTCAGATTAGAAGTTATATTTTAAGAAGGTAGGAGTGTAGTGGTCTATGGGAATGTCTTCGGGAGATAGGAGGAAGAGCTGCAACTGAGTAGACAACCATCGTGCAAAAGGTATCTCAGTCCTCAGTAACAATTCTGTAACAATTCTATGACACAATCTTGGTTGTGCCAGAAGGAAGAGTTTCCAGTAATCCAGGGAGTTCTATAGTATAGAATAGAATAACAGTTGGAAGGGACCTTGGAGGTCTTCTAATCCAACCCCCGGCCCAGGCAGGAAACCCTACACCACTTCAGACAAATGGTTCAGACAAACTTCTGGAGGCAAGTTGTTCCACTGATTAATTGTTCTAACTGTCAGGAAATTTCTCCTTAGTTCTAAGTTGCTTCTCTCCTTGATTAGCTTCCATCCACTGCTTCTTGTTCTACTCTCAGGTTAAGTGAGGGTTTGGTAAGTGAGGATTTGAATCAGTTCTTTCCTGATCCAAGTACAGATGCTACAGATAATATTTTGAAAACATCATTGCAAGTGAGCTTGGCATCCGGCTCTCATTAAAGGGAACCACCAGAGTTGTTATTTGCCACATTTGCTTATATACCTTTACCAGAAATTTGACACACAGCAAGAAAAATTTATTCCAGATCTATAGCAGAGGATTAATATTGGTTCACCACTGCATATAGAAGTGTTGCTGGGACAGAAAAGAGGGGCTAATATAAAAGCTGTCAGAGGTCTTTTCCCCTTCTCTCTAATGATAAGTGACATTCAGATGTAATACCATAAATTTGGGAGAAAAGGCCTGCCAAACCAGCAAGTCTCATTTATGATGTGTGCATTTGTGAATCAGAAGAAATGAAGAGGACTTCATGAGGCTTCTGTACAACACAGACAAGAGTTCATCTCTCTTAAGAGCCTGTGTACCATGGAGACAAGGCTGAACGTATGAGGCTGCGTAGATAGGAAACACCAACAAGCAAACTGTTCTGAAAATTATTAGACAGACAGACAGACAGACAGACAGATGGACGGACAATGGATTTTTATTTATACTCAGCACAAACTATAACTATGACTGAGCTAGAGACCAGTAATTATGGCAATAACTGGTATTATTAATTAATTGGTAATGTTGGGTTATCAGTAAGGCACAAATAGCTGTTTCTTATGTGTGGAGGAAGAAAGGTATCATCAAGTTAAATTTGACTTGTGGTCAAATTTATGGGCAGTCACTTGCCATTAGAACCCATTGTGAAATATGTTATTGTACATCCTGGTAAGTTTCCAGGAGAAATGGTTTCCAAGAAAGCAACATAGTATAACCATGTAAGATTGGACCCCAAAAATGACCAGCAAACTATTGCTTGATTAGTCAATGAAAGATTAATTACAGAAAAACAATTTTAATAGACTGAGAATTAAGATTTTTATCTACTGACATTATTTTTGCTTCATTATATTAATGATATCTGACTGGGGGGAAGAAACTTTTTTTAAAAAAATAGATGATTGTTTTTGTTTAATTTTAAATTTGTCATTTCCTTGGAACACTTTGAAATTATTTGGAGAATTACAAATGAAGTGTTTAAATCTGATAACTATAAGATTGGTTGTTTTCAATAACCAATCCATCCATTAACAATTACTTAATCTAGCCTTGCCAAACTTTGTATTTTTTGGGTATTTACAATCCTCATTGTCCCAAGCCCCTCAATGTAATAAAGGTAGAAGGCAGAAGGTAGAAGGCAAAACAGTAGAGACATGCATTATAACATTTACTGGTCCGATAAATAGCCTGAAGATACTTCATTTGTGCATGTAGCAATAGAATATGTCCTTACTGATTGCAGATAAATATCTCTATATTTCTATAGATCCTTTAAATTCTAAAACCTGTTTAAAACAGAATATAGATGTCTGACAAAAAATGATATTTGGAAAGATGTTTTCATTCAAATCCAATTCTTGAAATATCCTAAATAAAATCTTTTTGGATGATGCACTAACATATTCAGGTTTTTGATGGCTTCAAACTGTCCATCAAATGTCAATGTAACCTGAATTTCTACCATGATGATGTTGTATCTATTTCAATCATTTCAGGTATAAGACTGAAATCTCAATAGATGGGCAGTTTGGATGAAACATCTTTAAATCTTGGTTTGCTTCTTGTGTTTGTCTTTGGTTATATACTTTGCTCCATCCATTTGTTCAATCATCTCTCTAGACACAATTCCAATTTCTCTTAATCCTGTATTTTAATCTATTATTGTATGTGATTTTCCACCAATATTTTATATTTATATTAAAAAAAAGACTGTAAAAATGTCTATAAGGTAAATCTAAACAAATATATATTTTTCGTTCACTTTGAGTTTTAAAACATTCTGCTTTGTTAAATTTAGTATTTATCACTAGGTACTTTAGGAAATTATAGCACTATTTGGAAACCCAAACAGCTGTTTTTGTTACATTTGTTTGTTCAACAAAAGGTATTAAAAGTTTATTCCAACTTCATTAATTTCAACCAGAGAACAGTCTGTAGCAATCCTGTTTATTTTGAGCAGTATTAGCTATTGCAAAATAAATGGCATTATACTCACAACAGCAGATTGTCTAAAATTTGATTTAAAAGAGCTAGTGCTACATAAATTCCTGTAGAAACTCAAGAGGGATTACTTCTGAATAGATAAACATAGTATTATACTATAAATCAAGGTTACTGTAATTCAACAGTTTGTTTAATAACTATGTGTTTCCCTATGGACAATCTAAGGAAAATGTTAGTGAAGAGTATCTTATATGTAAAGGGAAAGTATCAGTATATGACATCACGTGAATTCATATATTTTTTCAAATATACCCCCATATTATAAAAACAAATATTAAATATGAATTCCTTTATAAACAGTTCGTATTAATTTATAATCAGTAACAAAGCACTTTATGGATATGCTTTTATTGGCTTGAGACATGTTAGTTAATAAATATACTTTTTAAAAACCAGAGGTGCGACATCCTAGACTGAGAATTCTTTATAGATCTACACTAAGAAGAACCCAATTTAACCATATATGGGAGAATAATAGTCTAGTCAATAATGTGATATCTTTCCCCTGCTCTCTACATAACTACAGAGTTATGGCATTTTTGGTCAACATATACACAAAGGCCCTTATTTATCTCATGTAACCCAAATATAAATCTTATTCTAATAATAGGGGGGCATTACAAACAGTAGCTATTAGAACTATATGTTAAACGACAAAAAGGACCTTTCCAAATAATACAGTGTCATAAAACAAAATAAGATATAAAAACATTGGCAGACTGCTTGTAGGATTACTGAGCAGATCACACACAGCATTTTTCTATTACCAAAACAAAGGGAGGTTATCGGTAGCAATGAAGTCTGCATAAAAATGGCTGAAAAGCTGTATTAGGCAATGGGAAGGTAGCCAGCCACACCCAATGGGAAGTGTTCAAAAAAATAAATTCTGTGACATAAAGGAAAAGGTATTATTGTTTGCTTCTGGTTTTTCCCCCTGTAAATTATCACAATATATTTTGATATGTTTTTTTTCCCCCTCGCATCCACAATAGCCTAAATGACTGGCAATAATGGAGGCAAAAGTACAGAATAAAAAGAAAAAGGTAAGACAGCTAGACCTGTGAGCTTCAGCATCAAGTGGAGTTCTCACACTGTTACAATGGTCTTTGGAGAACGACAAGCAGAGATTTCAGAATGGGTGTGTCTCACTGCCCCCCAATGCAACACACTGAAGCTCCCTCCAAAACTAACAAAACTACAGTACCGTCGACACGAGAAACAAAACCCCAATCTCCATGGCTGCCTCCCAGCCACTCAGATGGGTGATCCCCTAAATTGCCAGGGGGGGAGGGGTACTTAGAGATCAGCAATAGGCTGGCTGGCTGATTCAGAGACAGAAGCAATGTAGCCTTTGTAAAAGAAAAAAAATAGAGGTATGGGAGAAAGAAAGCAAAAGGATGCAAAGAAAATTATTGGGTTGAGTTTTCTCCTTTTTTTTTTTTTTTGCTTTAAATTGGGGGGAAAAACAGCCCGAATAAAAATGTGCAGGAAAGGAACAGACTCCAGAAATGTTATAAAAATGAATGGTGATGATGTTGTTGGTGATGATGATGATGATGATGTTGATACCAGAACTATGCAGCCCTTTTGAGGTGTTTCCCCTTTGCAAATATTTCCTTGCATGCAGAATTAGAGTAGGAGAAAAAAGAAGCTACCCTGGCCTCTCCAGTTGCTCCAGAGACAGTCCATCTTCGTAGAATCAGCACTGGCTTGCATCTTGCAAGCGGGAGAGGAAGAACGGCGGCGGGCTCTGTATCTTCTGCTTGGCTACTGTCCTTTTTCCCCCACTTCACTCCAGCATTCCAAAACATAGAAAGGCTGACCGGGTCTCTCAAGCTGCTGCTTTTCAACCCCCTTATGCTGGCTACCGAGAGATGCTGTTAAGCAGAGCAGGCGAGGGTGGGGGAGGGCATATTGTAAGCGCTGCGGTCTCCACTGCAGCAAATCAGCAAAAGGATGCTGCGATTGCTCTGGGGACCCGTCTCTTTTGTCAAAGGGGGGGAGGGGGAGCTGAGATGCAGCAGCTGCTTTGCAAACCAATAACACTACGACGACAACAACAACAATAATAATAGTGCTGATTGAAGGCTGTGGAGCTGTCAGAAGATCAAACTAATGCAGACAAGCAGAAGGACAAAAACAAATGNNNNGGAGGGCAGCAGGGAGAAAGGCGGTGGGAAGATGGGTGTGGCTTCCTCCGTGTTTATTCAACAGGGACTGTTTTTCTCTCAGAGATTTCTTGCTAAATTTAGGAAAAAAGAGGGTTGCGTTAATCGGGGGTTGCAACAAAATCAGGGTTTGGGAAGCACCTTTTCTGACAAGCGTGTTTTATCAATAGGCATGAAATTGTTTGTTTTTATTAATTGCCGAGTTGGAAAAGAAGCAATTGCACCAGACTCTTTTTAACGGGTGGTTTTGTAAATCTTAAAGATGGAGTGTTTCTGCAGTATTTATTTGTCAAGGCTGCCGGTTTCACTATTGCTCTCCTGCTTATCTGTCTCTGTTTTTCCTCTATTTTATATTTACAGAACACAAGACTGAATGGCAGGCTGGCAAATACAGAGCAAATTCAACATCAGATCTGCAACCATATTAATCGATTTGTCCTAAAGTGTGGCTTTGTTTTTATCATTAAATTATGCACCTGTTACCTTTTCCTTTTCTTTCAGCATAATCCATGAAAATATATAAAACCAGCAAGCCACAGATACTGACATCATGCAGCATATTTTCACTGACCCATTTTACTGCTTCTAGAGTAAATAAAACAAGAGTGAATGTAGTCTAGATTCTTAAACTACCATCACAACACACCATATCTAGGATTCACATCACATCTGGTTTGGAGCATGGGGTGGGTTTCAAAACCAGTTGCTACCGGTTTGCTCATGGGCACATGCACACTTATGTAATGCTTCTCCACATGCACAGAAGCATCCGGGTGGGTGGGTGGAGCCTCCTGCCACCACACCTGATCTGGTGCGGACAGGTAGCAACTCACCACTGGTTTGAAGATAGAATGATGAGTTGTCCATCATTAAAAAGGTGACCAAATATGACAACTTTACCTCTGCTTATTTATATACCAAAACTTGTGGGAATGACAGAAATTAGTCTGGCGTTTAAAATACCAAGAATTATAATAAGAAATCTATGTATCAATGCAAATCTAAACCCCATCACTACAACTTAAATTTAAAACCATAGCAACAAAGCACCTGTACCTGATAGTTCTAGCATGCAATAATACCTTTAGTATTAATTGGCTTGTACGGTAAGTAAGTACATCTAATGAGCCATTCCTAACTTAATTAGCCAATCTTAGGTTGACATATGAACATGGGGCTCTAAATTTTACTCTCCGAGAAGTAGTGATTAAAAAGCCAAAGATAAATCTCCCATTTCTTCCTGGAAGAAAAAACATAACTAACCAAGCCATGACCAGCTCATTATTTGTAACCACTTGTGAGAACATGTAATATTAAGAAATAGTTTTTTTCTGGCCTGACATGTAAAGTAACATGGGGAAAAATGAATTTATGCATCATACATGCATCACATCAGTTTGGATACTTAAGATACCACAATGACATATACTGAATCAATTCTACTTTGTAATGTTTATTGCCAAGGTATTGTATTGTACCTTAGTATTGTATACAAAATATATACATAAACTTATATCACAGACTCTATGTCTGGGGTGTCCAAACTTGGCAACTTTAAGACTTGGTGACTTCAACTTCCAGAATTCTCCAGCCAGCTGCAGTTAAAGTCCACAAGTCTTAAAGTTGCCAAGTTTGGACACCCTGCTCTATGTGAATGTATCTTCCCATAGTAATATGTCTTAGATGCTTACTGAGTCAATCTCAGAATTTCTTTCAGATAGCCTGAAATTTATCTAACTCAGCTAGAATTAATAAATAGAATACTTCCCACAGTTATTTCATAGTATCTAGCAGTATTGTAACTCTAGGCAGCTACTTTTAAGGAAACAAAATTGCCTATACAAAGAATTGATTCATACATGCATGAGATCCTAGACTCACATAGTTTGTACTTATGCCTTTGGATTCAAAAGTTGGGAATCTGTATTGCTGGAGTATCAGTTCTGTAATCCTGCCTACCAGCCATCCTAACTGAGACTGGCTGAGAAGGAATCCATTGATCTCTAGCCACCACATTCTCCTCTTTCAAGCGCATTGTGACACTGACAAGCAGAATATTGTATGGCACTCTTGATCTGTTCTCTTCCCCACTCTCCCTCCTCCCTTCTGTGACTAGCAGGACTCGGCAGATGGGATGGCAGGTTAGATGAAGGACTGAGAAAGGGAAGGGGGAAGGAGACTGTAATGACCGCATTCTTAGATGTGGAAATAGAGCGTCACTATGCACCTCAGAATTGGCTCATTATTTCTCTTGTCCTGGAGGGGCCTGATAACTGGTGAAGATTTACATATTGTCTCTATGAAAAGGAATGGGGCAATTTAATAATTCTGTTCTTGGAGCAGACTGGGGTTGACTGCTGAATTCCCAGATTCTTTTGTCCATTATCATCAACATCCCCCTGCTACAGTAAGAAGAGAAGAGTGGATAAAGCAACTGGTGGGAGTTAGACAGCTGGCAAGGGTTGTTGTTTTTGTTTAGTGTTGCAATTATTCTAGAGATAGCAGTAGAGATTTAAATGGTGTCCTGGGAAACCAGATGGGCTGGATCCGAAAATTGTTAGTGTGGGATGCAGTGAGATCTGAGAGATTTATTTCTTGATATAACAGGGTTTGCTTATTTACTTAGCTCTGGTTTGCTGAACAGATTTTGACATACAGTACTGTATTATGCAATTAGAAGTATTGAATTAGCATAACCTACTAAGAGTTGCCCCAATGTTGTTAAGACAAGAATGATAAAATTCCTTGTATTCAGTTGATCTGTTTGTCTTGTTCTTATTTCTTTTTGTTTTTGGGTGGTGGGGTGGTAGGATTTTTTTTTGGGGGGGGGGTGTCATACATTGTATTCTGCACTACCCAGAATCATTTGCAGGATCAACATCAAATTAATTAAATTAATTAAATGTTTATTTCTATGGCTCTGTTTCAGTGGTGGGTTGCACTTACCTCCGCTACCAGTTCGCAACTGTGACCACACACATGCGATGCTTCTGCATGCTCAGACTGTCCATGATGATATCCGGGTGGGTGGGCGGAGCCTCCTGCCACTGCCGCTACCTGATCACGGGAACTGGGGCGAACCAGTAGAAACCCACCACTTCTATGTTTATACAATAGGCTCAATCTAAGGTTGTAGCCATTACCAAATCATAATAATTTAATACACACAATATTAAGCCAAAACAGGTCACGTTATAGTTTGCAGGGCCTAGTTTACACAAACTGCTAAGAGATAATTTGGCTGTTTGGTTTGGCTTTAAAATTATCATTTTTAACGGTAATTTAGCATATTCTGGGAAGAATTCTGATGGTTCTGTGCTTTGTTATTTAACACCCCCATTCAAAAAGTGAGAATACAAAAGAGCAACCCTGGCAGTAAGACCCATTGGTTGACCCATGTATAGTATTCAACTACTCAAGAATACCTGGGAAGCAAGTTGTCTCAGCTTTTCTTTGGTTTTTTTAATGGACATTATTTAGTTTGCATCTAATTCACAGTGTCAAACTTGATTGTGTCACGTGATGTATCGTAATGGCTTTTGCCTTTGCAGAGCTGGGATGGGCGTGGCCTGCGCATGACGGGCTGAGGGCTGCCAGTTTGACAGGCCTGGTTCTAATTCCTCAGAAGGAAATGTCCTTGGTTCTGACTAATGGAGAAGTACTGGACATTCAGATCCATGCTGGGTAGGATAGACAAAGCATCTTTGGGTTGGACTGAGCACCTGGCCTTCCAGTTGCTCTAGCTGAGTGTATACTGGCAAACACATGATACAGATAATTTTGGCTTGTAATTTCTGAGCAGTAAGTCTAAGCCACAATGAATAACTGAAATGAGTGAAGTGCTTTTCATAACTTCTCCTCCCCATTTTTCACATGGAGCCACCTCATTAAGATAAAACAAAGGTCTAAGCAGCTGCAATAGGCCCAGGAAGGGCACATAATAACACCAATGCATTTGCTAGTTTATATTGTATTAAGTCAGCTGGGCATGCAGGGATCTCAACCACTGAATCAGCATCTCACTAAGAGATGTTAACTATGAGATTGTTAGAAATGCAGGCTCTGAAAGATCTACTCAACAATGAACTTATGACAATTTTGCTTACATGAATTTAATGATAAATTATCTAGAGGAGTAAAGACACTTCAACACATAACAGAAATTCTTAATATTTCCATTTTATGCCCTGCAAAGAGCCATGTCATCATCTGGTTCTGAAAAGCCACTCAATTGGGAAAAATAGCCCTAATGAATAAAAGAAGACAAGCATGATTCATTCAGAGGTATTTAATATTCACATGATTTTTCTCTGATTACTGAAAGACAATAAACCAGGGGTGAAATCCAGCAGGTTCTGGAGAACTGGCAGCAGAAATTGTGAGTAGTTCGGAGAACCAGCAAACACCACCTGTGGCTGGCCCCAGAATGGGGTAGGAATGGAGATTTTGCAATATCCTTCCCCCAGGAGTGGGGAGGGGATGGAAATTTTGCAGTATCCTTCCCCTGCCATGCCCACCAAGCCACACCATGCCCAAGCCACACCCATAGAATCGGTAGTAAAAAAAACTGGATTTCACCACTGCAATAAACAAATAGGAAAAATGCTCTTGGGATTAATGCGGTGACCCTTTTGCTATACAAAACCAATATTTTTTTAAAAAAAATAGCATGGGCAGTTGTATGGCTATTCCAATATTCCATTATTTGCAAATACAATGTTATAAATTTGACTTTTTTTTAAAAAAAAGTAGACTAAAGGAAACAAGTACAAACTGAATTTCTGATTATACTCAAAAATTACTCAGACTGGACTAAGGACTAATTTACCTACTCATTCTATACAATGCAGAAGTAAAAGTGCTACATGGTAAACATTGAAATATATATCTTTGCCAGCATAAAACTCATGACTCACATTATTTTTCTGCAGTGATACAGCAGCAATGTCTATATTAGCCACCCAATGTGTAGATGAGAATGCTGCTTTCCAAGATCAAAGGAAATGCTAGAATAAGCATTTCAACAACTTAGAGAAGTTACTCTATCACAGAGGTCTTCAAACGTGGCATTTTTAAGTCTTGTGGACTTCAACTCTCAGAATTCTACATAGCCTAGGCATAGGCCCAAACTTGATTACAATTGGCCATTTGGAATAAGATTGTTCAAAATGTACCATTATTTGTTCTGCATGGAAAACAGTCATTGTAGACAATGACTCTTGCAGACAGCTTGACTTTGCCTTATCATGTTCTTATTGTGGAATTCCAAAAATGGGACAACTTTTTAAAAAAATCATCAGTGAGATGTAGAGATTGTCTGGAATTCTTGTTTTATGAATGTCCCCCTCTTTGTTTTACAAATAGCCTCTTCTTAGGATTTTGACAAGTTCTACTGTTGGTAATATAATAGATGCAGTGATGCAGAAGGCTCCTACAGCATGTCTGAGACCCATCATAGTTCTTGCTTTGCTAAGGAAATAATGATTAATAATGAATAATTATGGAGTAAGATCCATAATTGGATGGTTCAAATATCTGGTTACAACCTCAAGAATACACCAGAGTTATTCTTATTGGGTATTCCTGAGGGCAAATTAGATAAAAATATATTATATCTAATAGTTAACATATTGACTGCAGTACGATTGGCGATAGCCCAACAGTGGAAACTTTCTGACGTAGCAACAGAATTGGCAATATTTCAAAAAAATTACCAATGTGCTGAAGCAACCAAATTGTCCCTAAAAATAAAAGATAAAACTGAATCTGATTATTATAGAATATGGACAAAATGGTATAGTTGGATGGAACAGAGAATAACCACTTGAGTATAAAAATGTGAAAAGATATTTTGATTAAATAGATCCGAATTATTAAATGTATAGGATGTAAAAATTTAATATATGCATAGTAATAGATAAATATGGTAATTTTTCAGCTTTAAATATATAAATAAGAAAATAGATTAATAACTTAGTTGCATTTTAAGATTACGAAGAAGGAAGTAGAAATTTGTTTATGTGTACATGTTTTTGTATGTTTTGTTTTGTGTATCTATGTTATTATTTGTTTTTTAAAATTTTAAAATTTTGGGGGGTTTGGGATGAGACCATAGAGTCAGGTAATATTTCTATCAAATATCACATCATCGTGTTTCCCAACAAGCTCTTTAACTTAGTGATTCTCTCAGAGGAGAGGGGGGGGGAGGGTGATTGGTTGGGGGGAGAACTAGACACAATTATTCCAGATTTTTTTTAAGGTCCTGCCACATTTCAAATACACTTTTTCTTTTTGTTTGAACATAATTTTTAAGAATTTTGATTACCATAGTAAAAAAAAACTAACACAAACTAGGCTCAGAAAGAGAATACAATTGAGAAAAATACAGGAAAAAAGACACACACTCATACAATAAAGAAACATTTAAAAAAATAATAATATATGAAGAGACTTCAAAGATGTCTAGTGAGCTAAGGTTATGTCATCTTCAGCAATCATTCTTTCACTGGAGATGTTTCATAATCTTTCCATCCATATGTATATAATAATTTTGCTGTGGATATAATGTATAAAAATCATTATATAGAGATTTTCTAGTGGTTTGCCCGTTAGTCTATTAGTCCCAGCATTAAAAACTCTAGTTTCAATCAAATACTTTTTTAATTTAAAAAATTCATTACTGTATGCATGTATTGCATACATGTATGTATATATTGAACCCAGAATTTTCTTATGCTTTAAAAAAACAATCCATAAGGCATGATAACATATCCCTTCACATTTTCCATGTTTTCACCATGGATTTGAAATTTCTTTATACAGTCTAGATTTTTTTTTCTCTGGGATCCTATGGTAAATCATTTTATATTAAAAACTCTGTTTTAACTTAGAACATTGATGGCTAACCTTTTTGCCATCGTGTGACAAACGTGGGGGGTGCCCGTGGTGGTTTGCGCATCCGAGTGCCCACACCCATAATTCAATTCGCCCCACTTTCCCTAGAAAGGCTCTGGATCCTGGGGAGAGTGAAAAAGGGGGCTTCCCCAGACCCCCAGGCCCTCCAGAAGCTGGAAACAGACTCTTTTTCCAACTTCTGGTGGGACCAGAAGGTCTGAAAATCAGATGGCCAGTGGCCACATGTGCATGAGAGCTGAACTTAGAGGAACGCTCACGTGCCCACCAATATGCCTCCATGTGCCATATGTGGCACCCGTGCCATAGGTTCACCATCACGGACTTAGAACATCCTGTCGGGTGGCACTCAGGTCTCGAACCTGGGCTGCTGGCTTTCCATCCGACCAGCTCAGTGTCTTAACTACTGAGCCAACATGTCCCCCCCATCCCCCTACTTGTATATCATCTCCAAAATCACCTCTCTGCTCGTCTGTAACCTCTCACCATAGGTTTACATATGTGACCACTGTGTATGGTTTTTGAATAAGCAAATGTCTCATTCCCCCCATCTATATATATATATAAGCGAAATACCACTCACTCACTGACACATTATCACGAAATCTCGAAAACTGTTGCATCTAGAAACATGAAATTTGGCACAGCTGTCCCACTTGGTATGTAGGCACCCACTAAGAAAGGATTTTTCAAAATATTAACT
>JANHFP010004588.1:0-13273 GCA_032468135.1 Calamaria suluensis
TACTGTAAATTATTCTAATTATTTAAAAACCCAATTAAAACTAACCCAGGCCGGCCAGTCGAAAGAGGTAAGTTTTTGTACAAATTGTACAAATAATGTTGTTAAAGTCCACTAATCTGGGACCCATCACATCAGGATGCTCAGACCAATTTTATTCACAAAGTTGTGCTGCTGAAGCATCCATGTGATCATGTGAACATTTTCCATGTTCCTTACCAGCTTCCCACAAGCAGAATCAATGGGAAATTCAGCAGGAAGTTGGAAGTCATTCCTTCTTTTTGCCGACACACAAGCATTTTATTTATCTGTTTAGGTAATTAAACATAGACTTATTATTGAAGTTCATTTGCCACTGCAATTATTTTTCTATTTCATGATACATAGTCATTTTAGGGGATCATTGTATCCCATGTGGCAATGGGATTTAAAATATATGGTAACATATTCTCTTTGTCCTTTTCCTTTTTTCTCTTTTAAGTAAGTGACATGAGGGGAAGTCAGATAAGAAAGGAAGGAAAAGTCTTTCTTTTTGTAAAAGTGGGTGATACAATTAAAGGGTAGAATAAATGATAGAAACAAGAAAAGGGGGGAGGGGAAATCATGCTTAAGAGAAGACACCAAAAGTCATTGAGGACCCAGGGGGTCAAAGGTTGTCTATAGTATATTCTATATAACACAGATATTTCAGTTATGGATTTGGTCCCAGTTCTCAGTATTATAGCTAGTCCTCGATTTATGATGACAATTGAGTCCAAAATTTGTTAAACAATTTTTCCCCATTTCACAGCCTTTCTTGCCACAGTTGTTAAGTGAATCATCGCGGTTGTTAAAGTTGGTAAGATGGTTGTTACTAACTTCTCCATTGATTTTGCTTGTCAGTATGTCTCAAAAGGTGATCACATGACACTGGGACACTGCAACCGTCATAATATGAGTCAGTTGCCAAGCATCATAGGTCACTGTTTTCAGTGCCATTGTAACCTTGTAGAGTCACTAAATGGACTGTTGTAAGTTGAGAACTACCTTTATGAGTGATTACATATATTGATTTCTTTTTCGAATCATAAAATCATAGGGCTGGAAGGGACCTGGGAGGCCTTCTAGTGAAACTCCCTGCCCAAGGCAGGAGACTTTATTACATTGCAGACAAATGGATATTCAGTCTTATGGAAGTTCTCTTTGTTATATGGCCCTACAGGTCAAATAAAATGTACAGTCACCATGGGCCTTGCTGCTTGCTTTCACTGAAACAGGAAACTCTCCTCAGAACAAAAGAACCACAGGTTATACCAGTGATGGCAAACCTTGTTGCCATCACATGCCAGGAGCAGGGGGCTAAGGTCACATATGTGCTCCTGGCACGTGATGACCCATTTCTCTCTGTGCCCAAGCTTCAGAGCCTTTTTAGGAGTTTGGGAAGGGGCAAAAATGGCCTCCCCCCCCATATGCCCTCCAGAGGCAGGGAATGGCCCGTTTGCCAACTTCCGGAAGTTGTCAAAAAAACAGGCCTTCTGATCACATTGGAAGTTGGCAAATGGACCATTTCCTGCCTCTGGAGAACCTCCCTAGAAAGGCTCTGGAGCCTGAAGAGAGAGAAAAACAGGTCTTCCCCACCACCACCCCCCGAGGTCCTCCATATGCAGGAAACAGCCTGTTTCCCTACCTCAGGTGGGCCCAGAAGGCCCAAAAACCAGCTGGCTGGTGCACTTGGAGCTGAGCTCACATGTCCTCCGATATTACATATGTCACCTGCATGCCATAGGTTTGCCATCACAGGGCTATACTGTATATTATAGATTATACCTAATAAACTTATAAACACATCCATCTACTGGCTGAATACTTCTGTAGTTGTTGCAATACAAAATACTTCCCAATATGTATTCCAACGCAATCTTTTCTTGAATACTTCAACAATGGAGCAGCACAACTTCAGGAAGCAAACTGTTCCATTGCTTAAGTGTTCTTATTGTCAGGAATTTCTCCCTAGTTCCGGGTTGCATCTGTCTTTAATGTGCTTCTATTCTTCTTCTTGTATTAACTCAGTATGGCCTCATCAGTGCAACATAGAGCAGTATTATCACTTTTCATTATCTTGATGCTATTCCTCTTCCTAGCCTAGAACTGCATTGACTTTTTTGTCAGTTGCATCACACTGCTGGCTCATATTTAAGTGACATCCATTTGGACCCCAAGATCCCTCTCATGGATGCTATATGCCTTGCTTTTCTTATAACTGAACTACATCTTGCTGGATAGGTCCCAATGCTTGAGTCTGTCAAGATTCTTCTGAACCATGACCCTATCTTCAAAGGTGTTGGCAATTCCCCTGAGCTTGGTGTTGCCTGTAAACCTAATGAACTCCCATTCACATCACATTGTTCTATCTTAGCAATAAGTAAGCTGTGGTCTACTTTGTCAAATTCCTTACTTACATACATTTCTAATGCAGTGGTGAAATCCAATTTTTTTTACTAATGATTCTGTGGGCGTGGCTTGGTAGGCATGGTGTGGCTTGGTGGGTGTGGCAAGGGAAGGATACTGAAAAATCCCCATTCCCTTCCCACTATGGGACCAGCCAGAGGTGGCATTTGTCACTTCTCCGAATTACTCAAAATTTCCGCTACCAGTTCTCCAGAACCTGTGGATTTCACCCCAGAGACCAGTCCATTCCCTTTTCTCCAATCAGTCATAGTGGTGTATGGTATTATTGTGGATCCAAAAGTTTAAGTCCATTGTCAAAAACCTTCCTTGATAGAATTTTGTCCTGCTGTGTGTGTGTGTGTATGAGAGAGAGAGAGAGAGACAGAGACAGACAGAGACAGAGACAGTGGGAGATGGGAGATGGGAGATAGGGAAGGAGGAAGAGAAAAAGAAAGCTAGGAAATTATTTTGTTGAAGGAAGAAAAGAGCAACTTTTTCTCAATTCTTATCATTTTTATTATCATTTTAGCTTTTCTTTTTTTATATAAATGATTCCTATTTACTGGGTATTAAAAAGTACACAGGTGTCATTGAATTTATACCCCTATCCTGTTTCAAGAGTATATTAGCTGAAATCAAAGGAAATATGGCTAAAATTCTGTAAGAACAATTACATTCTGCTCTGGTAACCAAAATGAACATTGGCATATTAATGGATGTTCTGAGCAAAATTATGAAATGGCTAAGAAATAATTTGAAATACAGTGTGATTGGCCCGTGACTATGCCACTAACCACATGGTAAACCTTGTCTGAAAATCTGAGTGACCAGACTGGGGAATTTCAGTGCAGAAACAGAGAGCACACAAACACAGTTTCCATGCTGTCCTGTTTGTTTTTACGTAGGGTGATATTTCAATGCATGCCCCTGTTGAACAAAGATCTGTGGGCACTAAATCACTGGGATTACTTGGGTGGGAAGGCTGCAATTTAGGATTTTGTGTGAAGCAGTCACTGAGTGGTTGTTGAAAGAAAATGCACAACTAGACATAAGACAGAATCTAGGCTGCCTTTTCATTGCAAAAAAGAGAGAGAGAGAGAAAAAAAACCCTGAAGCAACATTTATTGAGTCAAAATATTAGAGGAGACAGACCAGATCAGACTTTGGTTGAAACGATTTCTCGTTCATATGGATGTTTAAAATCACAGTCTTTACGATTACAAAACAATCCCAGATTGGTTTAAAAATTGTATTATATATTTATATTACATTATATAGATGTTACCATATTTAACATTTAGCAATTAGATTCCATCAATTGGTTTTTACAAAAAATATAACATCTTGGAGAAATATTTAAATATGAACATTTTTGTTGCCAAAATACCCCTCAGTTAAATTCTGATGGTCCCTGAAATGATAGTAAAACTAATTCAGTCAAGTTGTTTTCCAAGTAGAAATGTGTCAGATAACCACACAGTTAATATACACATATTTGCTTCTATATTTCTATATTTTACTGGTGTTTTCACAGTATTCAGTTTTTGGTATAAAAGAGAATACCCTTTTCCCCCCTAGCATTTTTCTGAAGGCAACCTTTACCTCATGGTTCCTTAGGCTGTAGATTAAGGGGTTGATCATCGGAGTCACTACAAGATACAACACAGAAGCTATTTGATTGATGTAGATAGACTTGGTAGGTTGTGACTGTGCATACACAAAGCCAGCACATCCGTAGAAAACAGTAATGACCATGAGGTGAGATATACATGTGGAGAAGGCTTTCTTCCGAGATTTGGCAGAGTGCATCTTTAAAATAGTAATCAGGATACAAATGTAGGAGGTGAGAACAATGACTATTGTTGTTATTAAAGTGAAGCCAATAAATATAAATTTCAACAGATTATTGAAGCTGATATCTGAACAGGCAAGTTGTAGTAGTGCAGGACCCTCACAGACAAAATTATTAATGATGTTTGGTCCACAGAAGAACAACTGAGTTGCAGGAATGATATGCACTAAACCATGTATGACCCCAATAATGTATGGAACAACTACTAGCTGGACACATTTTATTTGGGACATGGTGATCAAGTAGAGTAGAGGGTGACAGATGGCGACATAGCGGTCATAGGCCATGATAGCTAGGATGTAACACTCTGCTGTGGAAAATACACCATAAAAGTAAAGTTGAGTAAAACAGCCTGCAAAAGAAATAACCTTTTTCTCTTTTGCAAGGTGGCATAGGAAGTTTGGGGTGATAGCTGATGAACAACAGATATCCACAAATGATACGTGACTGAGGAAAAAGTACATTGGTGTGTGGAGTTGAGGACTGATTCTGATTAAGACAATCATGCCCACGTTCCCTAACAGGGTAATAGCATAAATAATAAAAAATATCACAAGGAGGATGAGTTGCAACTGTGGATCATCCGTCAATCCAGAGAGTATGAATTCTTTCACCTGTGTTCTGTTTCCCATTGAATCATAGAAACACTTTGGAATCAATGAAGTAACCAAAATCAATGAACTGAATCAATGAAGTAATCAGAGTTATATACTATTTGACCAGTGAAAAAATGCAAACAAGAATAAAATACTCATTATGAGAAATGCACTGATGTCAACCAAAATAAAATTGTACTTGATTAAAATGCAGCCTACAACTCATCACCCAAGGTGGATGCACGAGAGCGATGAGAATATATTATATAACATCTATGTTCTTCATCTTATGCTTGATCAAAAGTACAAATTATTGACGTGCTGACCGATGACATGGACCAAGAATGAAAAACCACATTCATATGATATGACAATAACATTAATTTTCTTCCCAAATAGAATTAAATAATAATCATATGGAATACAGTAAGAGGTAGGAAGATAGTTTGTGATCTAAAATCTTCAAAGGATGAGACAACACAGGTTTGTTTTCTAGAGAAGAGGAAACTAGAAATACTTAAAATGTGGGACGGTTAAGCTACATGTTGTTATTGTTGTATTCCTTAAATATCTGGTAAGCAATAAAAAAGAGACGTCCTCTTCTCAGTTGTTCCAGAATGTTGATGGAGCAACTTTATAAGATTGTACCTGATAAATGGTATAATCATTTATCACTAGTTTCAACTAGAATTAGGTGGAAAAACAATAGTTTCTCTGTCTTTAATACAGAACAATTTCAAAATTCTCACCCTATTCTGATTAAAAAAAAAAAAAACCAAACAGGCTAAATTTACCTGTTTACTCTGATCTCAGTGACACCAACAATAGTTTAAAGCCTTCCTTCTTTTCTGGATGTATGTGGATTGCTTCAATATGAAATGAGTTAGGAAGTTCTGTGATGAAATACAGATATCTCCCAGTCCAGCATCCAGGTCTTCTGAATTTGGTCACAGCATTTTCTTGGCTGTCTTTTGGTCTGTGCAAGAAATCTTATTTCTAGTGGGAAAACTTTCCAATCCCTAAGCAGTTCCAAACTTAAGACAAATGCTTTCTATTAATTCCCATTATCAGAAATTGAAACTATGCTGCAATTTTTCATTGTTTAATTAATAAGCTCCCTTGAAAATTTTAGTTCACTTTTTTTCCCCAAAATTTTTAATTGGTTTTTTTCCTACACGAAAAGGAAAAAGGTGTGGGGATTACATTCCATTTTGATACAACAGCTTGTTATTCGAGGTTATCTCTTCCAATATCACGTGTGCAATATATCATACAATATTTTATGTTTATAAATTCTATAAGTCAAAAGTTCAATTATGTAAATATAACATAAATCAATGATTTAATATTCTATAATAAATTCTAGTTGTTTATTGTTCCATTGAGTGTCAGCCAGACCATTTCTGCTCTAACAGTTATAAATGTATACACCATTTAAAATAGATTCCACTTCCCAAAGTGTCGCTTTCTGCACTACTATTAATCTTCTTATCATTCCTATCCCCCATCTCCACCCACTTATGACTATATGACTGTAACCTTGTTGCTGGTATCCTTAAGATTTAAATTGACTGTTTCCTAATATGATTTTATTGCTTACTTGTTCCCTATGACTATCAAGTGTTGTACCTTATGATTCTTGACGAATGTATCTTTTCTTTTATGTACCCTGAGAGCATATGCACCAAGATAAATTCCTTGTGTGTCCAATCACAGTTGGCCAATAAAAAAAATTCTATTCTATTCTATTCTATTCTATTCTATTCTACTATATTACATTATATTCTAAAATAATTCAAAGAACACTTTTCTAGTCAGCAGGGTTTTTAAGGAAACTTAAATAAATAAAAACATAAAAAGAAAGATAAAATAAAAAAGAAAGAACTCTATAATTTCTATTGTTCCATTTTTCCATCCATTATACTTTTATTCATGAACTCCTTCATCATAGTTTCACACCTTCCTGACCATTGACGCTGGTTGTCTCTCAACCTAAAGAGGGTGATCCTAAAATGAAGGGGGAGATAATCTCTTTTAGGTTGGGATGGCCACACAATAGGCTTCCTTCTCTGGATCATGTTCCAGAACAGCTGGAGTGGAAGAATCTACATCCTTCCTTCCTGGTTTGAACACCTAGTTGCAGGGGGAACACAACGTTTTTGGAGCTAACAAAAATTTGAAATCTATTGTTGGCCAATGTTGGTCCTGTAATACAGTTTTTCTAAAGCTAAGCCAGTCCTGGATGGTTAGCAAGATAGCCCTTGGATTGTTAACCATGTTGAGTTTCCAAGTAATCTTCAGAGGTAATCTTCAATAAAGTGCATTGTGGCAATCTTGTTACAACATATTGAGATTTTGGTGCCAAAACAGCCTGCTTTAGTGATGGTTGTACAGAACGCAACAACCAAATTGACCCAAACATTTTCCCAGCTATGGCCTTAATATTGGAGCAGGATCCTTGAGAACCCAAGATCACAACCTGATCCCTTTTGAGCAGTGTAATGCAATTCAGAAGTCTTCTGCAGCATTTTAGAAGACTTCTTGGATTATATTATTTCCCTGATCTTGGAGCCATAGCTTCTGCAGCCCCCAAAATGCACTCAAGATGTTACCTCGTCTCGTAATGAAGCAACTGTAAGCAAAAAGGAGGCGTACATAAGTGCACCTGCGTGCCTACCGTCCCTGTCCTACTGTACCCATCCATTTGTAATCCTCCCATGTGTTTATGGCTACGTTTTGCCTATTTATATCTTTAATTGTGCCAATTTTTGTGCCAATGTCTATTTTTATACTGTTATTTGTTTCATTGTACTTGTTGACAAATAAAATAAAATAAATAGGAATGTAGCTGAGAGAGCACCAAGGATTCCACAATCCAAAACTCAACCTTATTGAAGTTTTCTGACCTGGGAAACCCACCCATTTTTTATCTGACTAAACCTTGATAATAGATACTGGTCCTTTTCTCCATCAATCTTGGTTCTGTATGGTCCTATAATATGACTCCTATTGTAGATTCAGAAGTTTAAATTCACTGGCAAGAACCTTCATTGGTAGAATTTTGTTCTGAACTGGTTGTGGGGAGACCAGGCAGGGGGAGGGTGTCATTGACATTGAATTTATACCCCTACCCTGTTGCAACAGTTCATTAGCTGAGGTAAAAGGCATGTGGTAGTATAGGTAAAATTTTGGAAGAATAATCGAATTCTGCTCTTGTAACCATAATGAACAAAATACGCCTTCTATGTATTACTGAACTTTATTGGCATAAATATGAAATGGGTAGGAAATATTATTCAGTTCTTTTAGTTTGGCCCATGATAATGACATTTAACATATGGTGACACTTGTGCGCCCATCTGAGTGACTAGCATGGGGGATTTCAGTCAAGAAACACAGCACACAATGACAGTAGCCATTTCCATGTTGTCATCTTTTATTTAGTGTGATAATTGAAAGCACCCTTGCAAATGTCTGTAGGCACAAAGTCACTGGGTGAAAAGACTGCAAGACTTAGGATTTTGCATGAAGGAGTCACTGAGTTGTCCTTGAAGGAAAATCCATAATTAGCCATAAGACAGAATCTAGGACACCTGTGTATAGACTTTATTAGAAAGAGCAACAAGCGATTTATGCCACATTAATGACTGAGTCGGAATATCACAAAAGACAGACCAGATAGACCAGATATGATTTTGGTTGAAATGATTTTTGTTTTAACATAGAGTTTTAAAATGACAATCATTCCCCAATCATTTTCCATAAGAATCCCATACCATAGCTCAGGTTTTTAAATAATACACCAGTCTGTGTGTGTGTGTGTGTGTGTGTACGTACATACAAATAGAGAGTGAGAGATAGAGAAATACACACACACACACACATACGTACTGCCATCTTTATATTCTTTGGCCTGAGGAATCTCACTGGGGTTTCATCATTAACATTTGTAAATTAGATCACATTAAGCAAAACACAGTAGACTGGTGATTTTTTAAAATGTGAAGGTGGATTTTACTCTCACAACATTTATCGGATGAATCCCAATACTCCCTTATAATTGAAAGCAAAAACAAATTCAGTCAAGTAGCCTTCCAAGTGGAAATATATCAGATACCCACCATGTTAATATACACATATTTGCTCCTATATGTCTATATGTTACTGGAGTTCTAAAGGTATTCAGGTTTTGGTACAAAAAGGAATGCAACTTTTTTCCCCAAGAATTTTTCTAAAGGCAATCTTTACCTCCTGGTTCCTCAAGCTGTAGATTAAGGGGTTGATCATCGGAGTCATTACCAGATATAATACACAAGCTATTTGATTCATGTAGTGAGACTTGCTTGGCTGTGATTGTGCATATGCAAAGGCACCACACCCGTAAAAAATAGTGATGACCATGAGGTGAGATGTGCATGTAGAGAAGGCTTTCTTCCGAGCCCTGGCAGAGTGCATCTTTAAAATGGTGATAAGGATATAAGTGTAGGATGTGAGAATAGCCACATTTGTTGTTATGATAGTGAAGCCAATAAATATAAATTTCAACAGATTATTGAAGCTGATATCTGAACAGGCAAGTTGTAGCAGTGCAGGACCCTCACAGAAAAAATTGTTAATGATGTTTGGTCCACAGAAGAACAACTGAGATGCAGGAATGATGTGCACTAAACCGTGTACAAACCCAATAATGTAGGAAACGACTACTAGCTGGACACATTTTATTTGGGACATGGCGACCAAGTAGAGTAGAGGATGGCAGATGGCCACATAGCGGTCATAGGCCATGATAGCTAGGAGGAAACACTCTGCCGTGGAAAATAGGGCATAAAAGTAAAGTTGAGTAAAACAACCTGCCATAGAAATAACTTTCTTCTCTGTTAACAGATGGCATAGGAACTTTGGGGTGATAGAAGATGAGCAGCAGATATCCAAGAACGATAAGTGAGTGAGGAAAAAATACATTGGTGTCTGGAGTTGAGGACTGATCCTGATTAAGAAAATCATGCTCACATTCCCCACTAGGGTGATGGCATAAGCAGCAAAAAATGTCACAAAGAGGATGTGTTGCGACTGTGGATCATCAGTCAACCCTGTGAGTATCAGTTCTGTCACCCAGGTGGTGTTTTCCATTGAATCATTGAAACACTGTGGAAACTGGAAGGATGCAGTAATCAAGAGTTATATACTATCTGACTAGTGGGAAGATGCAAAGAAAAATAAAAGATATTCATGATGAGAAATGAGTTATAATTTCAAACAAAATAAAATGGGACCATATTAAAATGTAGCAGAAAGCTCATCAGCACAAAGGTGGATATATATGATAGAATCCCAATGGCCAGAACAGGCTACACTTACCCATTTGCTCTGGTCCCAGTGACATCTACAATAGTTTAAAGCATTCCTTCTTTTCTGGTTGTAAGTGGGTTTCTTCTATACAAAATGAGTTAGGAAATTATTTGCATCTGGGAAGAAATATAGACATCTTCCAGCTCCAGGTCTGCTTAATTCGGTCACAGCATTTCTTCAGCTGCCTTTTGGTTTACACAAGTGATCTTATTTCTTTTGGGAAAAACTTGTTATTCCCTAAGTAGTTCTGACTTTGAACAAATTGCTTTTTTTAACTCCCATTAAAAGAAATGGGAACTGCATTATAACTTTACAATCTTTAATTACCAAATCTTCTTTATAATTTTAACTTACTTTTGAGAAGTTGAAATACATTTGAAACAATAACTATGACTCCCAAAGGTGTGCAAATGATAAGCTGTGATTTTTTTTATATGACACAGATATTTCATCCATGGTGTTATTTATTAGTGAATATATTTTCAGTATTCATTTGTATTTGTGTCTTTAATGTACAATGTATTGTGAACTATTGTATGAATATATATTAATGATGGAGTGAATACCTGAGACTGGGTCAAGGATAGTCCATTAATGAAGACTTTTTGGGAAGGGGGGTGTTGATAGATTTCATTTCCTACAGCAAGTGGAATTAGTTGCCACTAGCCAAACCCTCAAAATATGGAAACTTCCCTGATTTGATCTGGGAAGGACAGCAGAAATATATTAAAGATCAGTGGTGAAATCCAATTTTTTTTTTTTACTACTGGTTCTGTGGGTGTGGCTTGGTGGGCATGGCAGGGGAAGGAAAATCTACATTCCCTCCTCACTCCAGGAGAAGCATATTGCAAAATCTCTATTACCAGTCCATTCCCACCCTACTCTGGGGCCAGCCAGAGGTGGTATTTGCTGGTTCTCTGAACTACTCAAAAATTCCGCTACCGGTTCTCCAAACTTCTCAAAATTTCACTATCTGAACCTGTCAGAACCTGCTGGATTTCACCCCTGCTTTTACCAAAAGCTCCATTGGCTTCTATATGAAGTCTTTTTGGAAAGCTCATGAACTTCATTACTTTGGAAACATCACCCAGAATGATGAAGTACATACCATCAGGTTCCCAAATGAACTCTACTGAAATACATATTTAGTCTGGCCAGCAAGGCAATGTTGGAATAAGTATTGATGAAAGAATTGTAGACATAATGTTTTTAGTGTAGAATATTAACCTGGATAAAGGTAAATTCATAAGTCTCATGAATAATAATTACGGCTGAAAATCTCCTCAAAGTTTGTTGGTTTATTAGGGTTAGAAAGAAATATGTTCTATGCAAGAGCATCTTATTTGAAATAAATAAATAAATAAAAGAAAAACAGGAAAAAAAAAGAAAATGCAATTTATGAAAAAGGAATCATTCCTACAGGAAGATTTTTTTAAAGATTTTCTGAGAATAAATTTGAATGTAAATGCAGCTTAAACTATATTAATATTTTCAGGTTAATAAAGTACAAGCACATGTTTTCATTCTTATTTACTTAGGGTATCTTCCACTTCATTGCTTTCTTTTTCAGAGATTTCTTTACTTCCTGATTCCTGAGACTATAGATGAGAGGATTGATCATAGGGATTACAACTGTATAGAAGACAGATACAACTTTGTCTCTCTTCAAAGAATAGCTGGAACTTGGCCGTGAGTAGATGAAGAGGATGGAGCCATAATACAAAGTGACAGCAGTTAAGTGAGAGGCACAGGTTGAGAAGGCCTTCCGTCTCCCTTCAGCGGAACGTATCTTCAAGATGGCTGCCAGGATGAGGACATATGAAGCAAGAATAAGCGCCAAGGGTATAATTACATTAGAGACAAGAATGAAGAGCAGCACTGATTGGTAGCTCTCAGGCACATTACAAGATAGTTTGACTAAGGGAGGTAGGTCACAGAAGAAGTCATCAATTACATTTCCATTACAGAAGCTCAACGTGAAGGTTTTGACAGTTATTATTGTAGCATTGATGAAACCACTGAGATATGAGAGTGTCACCAGTCCTGTGCATAGCTTTCTGGACATATGAGTGGCATACAGCAGTGGGTTTGTAATGGCCACGTATCGGTCATAAGCCATGGCTGCAAGGAGATAGCATTCACTGTAAGCAAGGCCAGCAGAGAAAAAGAATTGAGCAACACAACCTCCAAAGGAAATTGTCTTGTCTTCAGAGATGCTATTTACCAGGATCTTTGGGGAATAGACAGAGGAATACCAGAGATCCAGGAAAGATAAGTTTCCAATGAAAAAATACATGGGTGTATGGAGGTTAGGGCTACCACAGATAAGTGCCATTAATGTGATGTTCCCTGTGAGGCTGCCTAAATATATTAATAGAAATGTTACAAATAAAATCAGTTGTAGGTTTTGGTTCTCTGTGAATCCCAAAAGGATAAAATCCATCACCGCAGTATGATTTTCTTTCTCCATGAAATATTAGGATTAACTGTTTTAAAAAAATAAAAATATGCTAGAGTTATTTCAGTAGATTAGCATAAATTCTCCAAGTGCTGTATACTTCAGATACTTTAACATGCAAATTGGAAAAATTAAAAACATTTTTCTTAAAAACTCACACACAGATGTTGGGAAAAAATACACCTATGTTTGATTGTGTCCTAACAATGCAATTAAAATTTGGATAAGAAAAAAAATAGAAAACTTCTGTTTCGTCTGTTTCGGCTTAGTGGAACTTACTTTCTTCTCAACAACTATTACACTTTTTTCTCTTCAGGGTTCTTGATGTTTGACATTTCAGTGATAGAAACTTTGGAGGTGAATGAACATGTCATACTAGAATTCACCATAACACAGGCACAGACAACTTAAAAAAGTCAGATTAGTGTTTCAGACTTTTAACAAAACTGACTTCCACAAAGTAAGGGAGAATAGGAAGGTTTCCATGGATGGAAATTCTAGAGGGAAAAATGGTTTAGGGTGGCTAGGAAACTCTGAAAAATGAGATAATAAAGGCCTAAACAAAATAATACATCAGAATGAGGGTGGGAGGGA